>JBBPBQ010000159.1:0-14364 GCA_037974755.1 Cicer yamashitae | reverse complement strand
AGGGAGGACGAAAATGACCTAAATGTTCAACCAATGACACAAAATCACATATTGGATGCACAAGATTGGTTAAAAACCCTAATTGGATTAGAATAAGCCTAGGGAGGACGAAAATGACCTAAATGTTCAACCAATGATAGAAAATCACATATAGGATGCACAAGATTGGTTAAAAATCCTAATTGGATTAGAATAAGCCTAGGGAGGACGAAAATGACCTATATGTTCAACCAATGACACAAAATCACATATTGGATGCACAAGATCGGTTAAAAACCCTAATTGGGTTATGATATGATCCTGATCCTATTTCTCATGAATCACTATAAAGGATCGTTCTAGGTTGGAAACTTACAAATTGGATCCAAAACCGCGTATTGCTGGAGATTGCGATAAACAGAGCTAGGAAACTCCGAATCGATCGATTCCAAAACGAGGTGAAAGATGACGTTCCGAAACGCAAGTTAGGATGTTGAATCGCCGAAAACAAGTTTGTAGAACTCGAGATATGATTGCAGGTTATTGAACACGAAAATTGGCACAATTTGTGAATTAGGGTTTGATGTAAAGGAAACCGAAAATTATAAAGAAACAAAATATGGATTAGGTTGAGAAGATGAAGAAGGCGCCACAATCAAGGATGATTGATAAGCCAATGAAGAATCATAGTTATAGTAAAATTATCTCTAAACCTAAATGGGTCATAAGTGACACCATTCATTAGGCCCAAATTGGGCTTACATCATTTGTTTTTTATAAAAATAACTAAATGTAAGGAAGCAAAGTATCTTCACTTACATATAACATCAACTAAATCTATATTAAAACTATTACAATTCCAAATTAAAGCAAACTAGGAACTATTACAAACCAAATGAAAATAAATAAAGTTCACCCTAATTTATTAAAAATATGGATCATCTTCATGCTCTTGAGATCCTTATCACATTGGTTGAACATTTAGGTCATTTTTGTCCTCCCTAGGCTTATTCTTATCCAATTAGGGTTTTAAACCAATCTTATGCATCCAATATGTGATTTTGTGTCATTGGTTGAACATTTAGATGATTTTCGTCCTCCCTAGGCTTATTCTAATCCAATTAGGGTTTTTAACCAATCTTGTGCATCCAATATGTGATTTTGTGTCATTTGGTGTCATTTAGGTCATTTTCGTCCTCCCTAGGCTTATTCTAATCCAATTAGGGTTTCTTCATTGGCTTATCAATCATCCTTGATTGTGGCGCCTTCTTCATCTTCTCAACCTAATCCATATTTTGTTTCTTTATAATTTTCGGTTTCCTTTACATCAAACCCTAATTCACAAATTGTGCCAATTTTCGTGTTCAATAACCTGCAATCATATCTCGAGTTCTACAAACTTGTTTTCGGCGATTCAACATCCTAACTTGCGTTTCGGAACGTCATCTTTCACCTCGTTTTGGAATCGATCGATTCGGAGTTTCCTAGCTCTGTTTATCGCAATCTCCAGCAATACGCGGTTTTGGATCCAATTTGTAAGTTTCCAACCTAGAACGATCCTTTATAGTGATTCATGAGAAATAGGATCAGGATCATATCATAACCCAATTAGGGTTTTTAACCGATCTTGTGCATCCAATATGTGATTTTGTGTCATTGGTTGAACATTTAGGTCATTTTCGTCCTCCCTAGGCTTATTCTAATCCGATAAGGGTTTTTAACCAATCTTGTGCATCCAATATGTGATTTTGTGTCATTGGTTGAACATTTAGGTCATTTTCGTCCTACCTAGGCTTATTCTAATCCAATTAGGGGTTTTAACCAATCTTGAGCATCCAATATGGGATTTTGTGTCATTTTGTCTCATTGGTTGAACATTTAGGTCATTTTCGTCCTCCCTAGGCTTATTCTAATCCAATTAGGGTTTTTAACAAATCTTGTGCATCCAATATGTGATTTTGTGTCATTGGTTGAACATTTAGGTCATTTTCGTCCTACCTAGGCTTATTCTAACCCAATTAGGGTTTTTAACCGATCTTGTGCATCCAATATGTGATTTTGTGTCATTGGTTGAACATTTAGGTCATTTTCGTCCTCCCTAGGCTTATTCTAATCCAATAAGGGTTTTTAACCAATCTTGTGCATCCAATATGGGATTTTCTATCATTGGTTGAACATTTAGGTCATTTTCGTCCTCCCTAGGCTTATTCTAATCCAATAAGGGTTTTTAACCAATCTTGTGCATCCAATATGTGATTTTGTGTCATTGGTTGAACATTTAGGTCATATTCGTCCTCCCTAGGCTTATTCTAATCCCACTAGGGTTTTTAACCAATCTTGTGCATCATATATGTGATTTTGTGTCATTTTGTGTCATTGGTTGAACATTTAGGTCATTTTCGTCCTACCTAGGCTTATTCTAATCCAATTAGGGGTTATAACCAATCTTGAGCATCCAATATGGGATTTTGTGTCATTTTGTCTCATTGGTTGAACATTTAGGTCATTTTCGTCCTCCCTAGGCTTATTCTAATCCAATTAGGGTATTTAACCAATCTTGTGCATCCAATATGTGATTTTGTGTCATTTTGTGTCATTGGTTGAACATTTAGGTCATTTTCGTCCTCCCTAGGCTTATTCTAATCCAATTAGGGTTTTTAACCGATCTTGTGCATCCAATATGTGATTTTGTGTCATTGATTGAACATTTAGGTCATTTTCGTCCTCCCTAGGCTTATTCTAATCCAATAAGGGTTTTTAACCAATCTTGTGCATCCAATATGTGATTTTGTGTCGTTGGTTGAACATTTAGGTCATATTCGTCCTCCCTAGGCTTATTCTAATCCCATTAGGGTTTTTAACCAATCTTGTGCATCCAATATGTGATTTTGTGTCATTTTGTGTCATTGGTTGAACATTTAGGTCATTTTCGTCCTCCCTAGGCTTATTCTAATCCAATAAGGGTTTTTAACCAATCTTGTGCATCCAATATATGATTTTGTGTCATTGGTTGAACATTTAGGTCATTTTCGTCCTCCCTAGGCTTATTCTAATCCAATTAGGGTTTTTAACCAATCTTGTGCATCCAATATGTGATTTTGTGTCATTTTGTGTCATTGGTTGAACATTTAGGTCATTTTTGTCCTCCCTTGGCTTATTCTAATCCAATTAGGGTTCTTAACCAATCTTGTGCATCCAATATGTGATTTTGTGTCATTGGTTTAACATTTAGGTCATTTTCGTCCTCCCTAGGCTTATTCTAATCCAATTAGGGTTTTTAACCAATCTTGTGCATCCAATATGTGATTTTGTGTCATTGGTTGAACATTTAGGTCATTTTCGTCCTTCCTAGGCTTATTCTAATCCAATTAGGGTTTTTAACCAATCTTGTGCATCCAATATTTGATTTTGTGTCATTGGTTGAACATTTAGGTCATTTTCGTCCTCCCTAGGCTTATTCTAATCCAATTAGGGTTTTTAACCAATCTTGTGCATCCAATATGTGATTTTCTGTCATTTTGTGTCATTGGTTGAACATTTACATCATTTTTGTCCTCCCTAGGCTTATTCTAATCCAATTAGGGTTTTTAACCAATCTTGTGCATCCAATATGTGATTTTGTGTCATTGGTTGAACATTTAGGTCATTTTCGTCCTCCCTAGGCTTATTCTAATCCAATTAGGGTTTTTAACCAATCTTGTGCATCCAATATGTGATTTTGTGTCATTTTGTGTCATTGGTTGAACATTTAGGTCATTTTCTTCCTTCCTAGGCTTATTCTAATCCAATTAGGGTTTTTAACCAATCTTGTGCATCCAATTTGTGATTTTGTGTCATTGGTTGAACATTTAGGTCATTTTCGTCCTCCCTAGGCTTATTCTAATCCAATTAGCGTTTTTAACCAATCTTGTGCATCCAATATGTGATTTTGTGTCATTTTGTGTCATTGGTTGAACATTTAGGTCATTTTCGCCCTCCCTAGGCTTATTCTAATCCAATTAGGGTTTTTAACCAATCTTGTGCATCCAATATGTGATTTTATGTCATTTTGTGTCATTGGTTGAACATTTAGGTCATTTTCGTCCTCCCTAGGCTTATTCTAATCCAATTAGGGTTTTTAACCAATCTTGTGCATCCAATATGTGATTTTGTGTTATTTTGTGTCATTGGTTGAACATTTAGGTCATTTTCGTCCTCCCAAGGCTTATTCTAATCCAATTAGGGTTTTTAACCAATCTTGTGCATCCAATATGTGATTTTGTGTCATTGGTTGAACATTTATGTCATTTTCGTCCTCCCTAGGCTTATTCTAATCCAATTAGGGTATTTAACCAATCTTGTGCATCCAATATGTGATTTTGTGTCATTTTGTGTCATTGGTTGAACATTTAGGTCATTTTCGTCCTCCCTAGGCTTATTCTAATCCAATTAGGGTTTTTAACCAATCTTGTGCATCCAATATGTGATTTTGTGTCATTTTGTGTCATTGGTTGAACATTTAGGTCATTTTCGTCCTCGCTAAGCTTATTCTAATCCAATTAGGGTTTTTAACCAATCTTGTGCATCCAATATGTGATTTTGTGTCATTTTGTGTCATTGGTTGAACATTTAGGTCATTTTCGTCCTCCCTAGGCTTATTCTAATCCAATTAGGGTTTTTAACCAATCCATTGCATCCAATATGTGATTTTGTGTCATTGGTTGAACATTTAGGTCATTTTCGTCCTCCCTAGGCTTATTCTAATCCAATTAGGGTTTTTAACCAATCTTGTGCATCCAATATGTGATTTTGTGTCATTTTGTGTCATTGGTTGAACATTTAGGTCATTTTCGTTCTCCCTAGGCTTATTCTAATCCAATTAGCGTTTTTAACCAATCTTGTGCATCCAATATGTGATTTTGTGTCATTTTCTGTCATTGGTTGAACATTTAGGTCATTTTCGTCCTCCCTAGGCTTATTCTAATCCAATTAGGGTTTTTAACCAATCTTGTGCATCCAATATGTGATTTTGTGTCATTTTGTGTCATTGGTTGAACATTTAGGTCATTTTCGTCCTCCCTAGGCTTATTCTAATCCAATTAGGGTGTTTAACCAATCTTGGGCTTCCAATATGTGAATTTGTATCATTATGTGTCATTGGTTGAACATTTAGGTCATTTTCGTCCTCCCTAGGCTTATTCTAATCCAATTAGGGTTTTTAACCAATCTTGTGCATCCAATATGTGATTTTGTGTCATTTTGTGTCATTGGTTGAACATTTAGGTCATTTTCGTCCTCCCTAGGCTTATTCTAATCCAATTAGGGTGTTTAACCAATCTAGTGCTTCCAATATGTGAATTTGTATCATTATGTGTCATTGGTTGAACATTTAGGTCATTTTCGTCCTCCCTAGGCTTATTCTAATCCAATTAGGGTTTTTAACCAATCTTGTGCATCCAATATGTGATTTTGTGTCATTTTGTGTCATTGGTTGAACATTTAGGTCATTTTCGTCCTCCCTATGCTTATTCTAATCGAATTAGGGTTTTTAGCCAATTTTGTGCATCCAATATGTAGTTTTGTGTCATTGGTTGAACATTTAGGTCATTTTTGCCTCCCTTGGCTTATTCTCATCCAATTAGGGTTTTTAACCTATCTTGTGCATCCAATATGTGATTTTGTGTCATTTTGTGTCATTGGTTGAACATTTAGGTCATTTTCGTCCTCCCTAGGCTTATTCTAATCCAATTAGGGTTTTTAACCAATCTTGTGCATCCAATATGTGATTTTGTGTCATTTTATGTCATTGGTATAACATTTAGGTCATTATCGTCCTCCCTAGGCCTATTCTAATCCAATTAGGGTTTTTAACCAATCTTGTGCATCCAATATGTGATTTTGTGTCATTTTGTGTCATTGGTTGAACATTTAGGTCATTTTCGTCCTCCCTAGGCTTATTCTAATCCAATTAGGGTTTTTAACCACTCTTTTGCATATAATAAGTGATTTTGTGTCATTGGTAATCCAATTAGGTCATTTTTGTCCTCCCTAGGCTTATTCTAATCCAATTAGGATTTTTAACCAATCATGGGCATCCAATATGTGATTTTGTGTCATTTTGTGTCATTGGATGAACATTTAGGTCATTTTCGTCCTCCCTAGGCTTATTCTAACCCAATTAGGGTTTTTAACCAATCTTGTGCATCCAATATGTGATTTTGTGTCATTTTGTGTCATTGGTTGAACATTTAGGTCATTTTCGTCCTCCCTAGGCTTATTCTAATCCAATTAGGGTTTTTAACCAATCTTGTGCATCCAATATGTGATTTTGTGTCATTTTGTGTCATTGGTTGAACATTTAGGTTATTTTCGTCCTCCCAAGGCTTATTCTAATCCAATTAGGGTTTTTAACCAATCTTGTGCATCCAATATGTGATTTTGTGTCATTTTGTGTCATTTGTAATCCAATTAGGTCATTTTCGTCCTCCCTAGGCTTATTCTTATCCAATTAGGGTTTTTAACCAATCTTGTGCATCCAATATGTGATTTTGTGTCATTTTGTGTCATCTGTAATCCAATTAGGTCATTTTCGTCCTCCCTAGGCTTATTCTAATCCAATTAGCGTTTTTAACCTATCTTGTGCATCCAATATGTGATTTTGTGTCATTTTGTGTCATTGGTTGAACATTTAGGTCATTTTCGTCCTCCCTAGGCTTATTCTAATCCAATTAGGGTTTTTAACCAATCTTGTGCATCCAATATGTGATTTTGTGTCATTTTGTGTCATTGGTTGAACATTTCGGTCATTTTCGTCATCCCAAGGATTATTCTAATCCAATTAGGGTTTTTAACCAACATTGTGCATCCAATATGTGAGTTTGTGTCATTTTGTGTCATTGGTTGAACATTTAGGTCATTTTCGTCCTCCCTAGGCTTATTCTAATCCAATTAGGGTTTTTAACCAATCTTGTGCATCCAATATGTGATTTTGTGTCATTTTGTGTCATTGGTTGAACATTTAGGTCATATTCGTCCTCCCTAGGCTTATTCTAATCCAATTAAGGTTTTTAACCAATCTTGTGCATCCAATATGTGATTTTGTGTCATTTTGTGTCATTGGTTGAACATTTAGGTCATTTTCGTCCTCCCTAGGCTTATTCTAATCCAATTAGGGTTTTTAACCAATCTTGTGCATCCAATATGTGATTTTGTGTCATTTTGTGTCATTGGTTGAACATTTAGGTCATTTTCGTCCTCCCTAGGCTTATTCTAACCCAATTAGGGTTTTTAAACAATCTTGTGCATCCAATATGTGCTTTTGTGTCATTGGTTGAACATTTAGGTCATTTTCGTCCTCCCTAGGCTTATTCTAATCCAATAAGGGTTTTTAACCAATCTTGTGCATCCAATATGTGATTTTGTGTCATTGGTTGAACATTTAGGTCATTTTCGTCCTCCCTAGGCTTATTCTAATCCAATAAGGGTTTTTAACCAATCTTGTGCATCCAATATGTGATTTTGTGTCGTTGGTTGAACATTTAGGTCATATTCGTCCTCCCTAGGCTTATTCTTATCCCATTAGGGTTTTTAACCAATCTTGTGCATCCAATATGTGATTTTGTGTAATTTTGTGTAATTGGTTGAACATTTAGGTCATTTTCGTCCTCCCTAGGATTATTCCAATCCAACTAGGGTTTTTAACCAATCTTGTGCATCCAATATGTGATTTTGTGTCATTGGTTGAACTATTAGGTCATTTTCGTCCTCCCTAGGCTAATTCTAATCCCATGAGGGTTTTTAACCAATCTTGGGCATCGAATATGTGATTTTGTGTTATTTTGTGTCATTGGTGGAACATTTAGGTCATTTTCGTCCTCCCTAGGCTTATTCTAATCCAATAAGGGTTTTTAACCAATCTTGTGCATCCAATATGTGATTTTGTGTCGTTGGTTGAACATTTAGGTCATATTCGTCCTCCCTAGGCTTATTCTTATCCCATTAGGGTTTTTAACCAATCTTGTGCATCCAATATGTGATTTTGTGTCATTTTGTGTAATTGGTTGAACATTTAGGTCATTTTCGTTCTCCCTAGGATTATTCCAATCCAACTAGGGTTTTTAACCAATCTTGTGCATCCAATATGTGATTTTGTGTCATTGGTTGAACATTTAGGTCATTTTCGTCCTCCCTAGGCTTATTCTAATCTAATTAGGGTTTTTAACCAATCTTGTGCATCCAATATGTGATTTTGTGTCGTTGGTTGAACATTTAGGTCATTTTCGTCCTCCTTAGGCTTATTCTAATCCAATTAGGGTTTTTAACCAATCTTGTTCATCCAATATGTGATTTTTTGTCATTGGTTGAACTTTTATGTCAATTTCGTCCTCCCTAGGCTTATTCTAATCCAATTAGGGTTTTTAACCAATCTTGTGCATCCAATATGTGATTTTATGTCATTTTGTGTCATTGGTTGAACATTTAGGTCATTTTCGTCCTCCCTAGGCTTATTCTAATCCAATTAGGGTTTTTAACCAATCTTGTGCACCCAATATGTGATTTTATGTCATTTTGTGTCATTGGTTGAACATTTAGGTCATTTTCGTCCTCCCTAGGCTTATTCTAATCCAATTAGGGTTTTTAACCAATCTTGTGCATCCAATATGTGATTTTGTGTCATTGGTTGAACATTTAGGTCATTTTCATCCTCCCTAGACTTATTCTAATCCAATTAGGGTTTTTAACCAATCTTGTGCATCCAATATGTGATTTAGTGTCATTGGTTGAACATTTAGGTCATTTTCGTCCTCCCTAGGCTTATTCTAATCGAATTAGGGTTTTTAACCAATCTTGAGCATCCAATATGTGATTTTGTGTCATTTTGTGTCATTGGTTGAACATTTAGGTCATTTTCGTCCTCCCTAGGCTTATTCTAATCCAATTAGGGTTTTTAACCAATCTTGTGCATCCAATATGTGATTTTGTGTCATTTTGTGTCATTGGTTGAACATTTAGGTCATTTTCGTCCTCCGTAGGCTTATTCTAATCCAATTACGGTTTTTAACCAATCTTGTGCATCCAATATGTGATTTTGTGTCATTTTGTGTCATAGGTTGAACATTTAGGTCATTTTTGTCGTCCCTAGGCTTATTCTAATCCAATTTGGGTTTTTAACTAATCTTGTGCATCCAATATGTGATTTTGTGTCATTGGTTGAACATTTAGGTCATTTTCGTCCTCCCTAGGCTTATTCTAATCCAATTATGGTTTTTAACCAATCTTGTGCATCTAATATGTGATTTTGTGTCATTTTGTGTCATTGGTTGAACATTTAGGTCATTTTCGTCCTCCCTAGGCTTATTCTAATCCAATTACAGTTTTTAACAAATCTTGTGCATCCAATATGTGATTTTGTGTAATTGGTTGAACATTTAGGTCATTTTCGTCGTCCCTAAGCTTATCCTAATCCAATTAGGGTTTATAACCAATCTTGTGCATCCAATATGTGATTTTGTGTCATTGGTTGAACATTTAGGTCATTTTCGTCCTCCCTAGGGTTATTCTAATCCAATTAGTGTTTTTAACCAATCTTGTGCATCCAATATTTGATTTTGTGTCATTAGTTGAACATTTAGGTCATTTTCGTCCTCCCTAAGTTTATTCTAATCCAATTAGGGTTTTTAACCAATCTTGTGCATCCAATATGTGATTTTGTGTCATTTTGTGTCATTGGTTGAACATTTAGGTCATTTTCGTCCTCCCTAGGCTTATTCTAATCCAATTAGGGTTTTTAACCAATCTTGTGCATCCAATATGTGATTTTGTGTCATTTTGTGTCATTGGTTGAACATTTAGGTCATTTTCGTCCTCCCTAGGCTTATTCTAATCCAATTAGGGGTTTTAAACAATGTTGTGCATCCAATAAGTCATTTTGTGTCATTGGTTGAACATTTAGGTCATTTTCGTCCTCCCTAGGCTTATTCTAATTTAATTAGGGTTTTTATCCAATCTTGTGCATCCAATATGTGATTTTGTGTCATTGGTTGAACATTTAGGTCATTTTCGTCCTCCCTAGGCTTATTCTAATCCAATTAGGGTTTTTAACCAATCTTGTGCATCCAATATGTGATTTTGTGTCATTTTGTGTCATTGGTTGAACATTTAGGTCATTATCGTCCTCCTTAGGCTTATTCTAATCGAGTTAGGGTTTTTAACCAATCTTGTGCATCCAATATGTGATTTTGTGTCATTTTGTGTCATTGGTTGAACATTTAGGTCATTTTCGTCCTCCCTAGGCTTATTCTAATCCAATTAAAGTTGTTAACCAATCTTGTGCATCCAATATGTGATTTTGTGTCATTTTGTGTCATTGGTTGAACATTTAGGTCATTTTCGTCCTCCCTAGGCTTATTCTAATCCAATTAGGGTTTTTAACCAATCTTGTGCATCCAATATGTGATTTTGTGTCATTTTGTGTCATTGGTTGAACATTTAGGTCATTTTCGTCCTCGCTAAGCTTATTCTAATCCAATTAGGGTTTTTAACCAATCTTGTGCATCCAATATGTGATTTTGTGTCATTTTGTGTCATTGGTTGAACATTTAGGTCATTTTCGTCCTCCCTAGGCTTATTCTAATCCAATTAGGGTGTTTAACCAATCTAGTGCTTCCAATATGTGAATTTGTATCATTATGTGTCATTGGTTGAACATTTAGGTCATTTTCGTCCTCCCTAGGCTTATTCTAATCCAATTAGGGTTTTTAACCAATCTTGTGCATCCAATATGTGATTTTGTGTCATTTTGTGTCATTGGTTGAACATTTAGGTCATTTGCGTCCTCCCTAGGCTTATTCTAATCCAATTAGGGTTTTTAACCAATCTTGTGCATGCAATATGTAATTTTGTGTAATTTTGTGTCATTGGTTGAACATTTAGGTCATTTTCGTCCTCCCTAGGCTTATTCTAATCCAATTAGGGTTTTTAACCAATCTTGTGCATCCAATATGTGATTTTGTGTCATTTTGTGTCATTGGTTGAACATTTAGGTCATTTTCGTCCACCCTAGGCTTATTCTAATCCAATTAGGGTTTTGAACCAATCTTGTGCATCCAATATGTGATTTTGTGTCATTGGTTGAACATTTAGGTCATTTTCGTCCTCCCTAGGCTTATTCTAATCCAATTAGGGTTTTTAACCAATCTTGTGCATCCAATATGTGATTTTGTGTCATTTTGTGTCAATGGTTGAACATTTAGGTCCTTTTCATCCTCCCTAGGCTTATTCTAATCCAATTAGGGTTCTTAACCAATCTTGTGCATCCAATATGTGATTTTGTGTCATTTTGTGTCATTGGTTGAACATTTAGGTCATTTTCGTCCTCCCTAGGCTTATTCTAATCCATTTAGGGTTTTTAACCAATCTTGTGCATCCAATATGTGATTTTGTGTCATTTAGTGTCATTGGTTGAACATTTAGGTCATTTTCGTCCTCCCTAGGCTTATTCTAATCCAATTAGGGTTTTTAACCAATCTTGTGCATCCAATATGTGATTTTGTGTCATTTTGTGTCATTGGTTGAACATTTAGGTCATTTTCGTCCTCCCTAGGCTTATTCTAATCCAATTAGGGTTTTTAACCACTCTTTTGCATATAATAAGTGATTTTGTGTCATTGGTAATCCAATTAGGTCATTTTTGTCCTCCCTAGGCTTATTCTAATCCAATTAGGATTTTTAACCAATCATGGGCATCCAATATGTGATTTTGTGTCATTTTGTGTCATTGGATGAACATTTAGGTCATTTTCGTCCTCCCTAGGCTTATTCTAACCCAATTAGGGTTTTTAACCAATCTTGTGCATCCAATATGTGATTTTGTGTCATTTTGTGTCATTGGTTGAACATTTAGGTCATTTTCGTCCTCCCTAGGCTTATTCTAATCCAATTAGGGTTTTTAACCAATCTTGTGCATCCAATATGTGATTTTGTGTCATTTTGTGTCATTGGTTGAACATTTAGGTTATTTTCGTCCTCCCAAGGCTTATTCTAATCCAATTAGGGTTTTTAACCAATCTTGTGCATCCAATATGTGATTTTGTGTCATTTTGTGTCATTTGTAATCCAATTAGGTCATTTTCGTCCTCCCTAGGCTTATTCTTATCCAATTAGGGTTTTTAACCAATCTTGTGCATCCAATATGTGATTTTGTGTCATTTTGTGTCATCTGTAATCCAATTAGGTCATTTTCGTCCTCCCTAGGCTTATTCTAATCCAATTAGCGTTTTTAACCTATCTTGTGCATCCAATATGTGATTTTGTGTCATTTTGTGTCATTGGTTGAACATTTAGGTCATTTTCGTCCTCCCTAGGCTTATTCTAATCCAATTAGGGTTTTTAACCAATCTTGTGCATCCAATATGTGATTTTGTGTCATTTTGTGTCATTGGTTGAACATTTCGGTCATTTTCGTCATCCCAAGGATTATTCTAATCCAATTAGGGTTTTTAACCAACATTGTGCATCCAATATGTGAGTTTGTGTCATTTTGTGTCATTGGTTGAACATTTAGGTCATTTTCGTCCTCCCTAGGCTTATTCTAATCCAATTAGGGTTTTTAACCAATCTTGTGCATCCAATATGTGATTTTGTGTCATTTTGTGTCATTGGTTGAACATTTAGGTCATATTCGTCCTCCCTAGGCTTATTCTAATCCAATTAAGGTTTTTAACCAATCTTGTGCATCCAATATGTGATTTTGTGTCATTTTGTGTCATTGGTTGAACATTTAGGTCATTTTCGTCCTCCCTAGGCTTATTCTAATCCAATTAGGGTTTTTAACCAATCTTGTGCATCCAATATGTGATTTTGTGTCATTTTGTGTCATTGGTTGAACATTTAGGTCATTTTCGTCCTCCCTAGGCTTATTCTAACCCAATTAGGGTTTTTAAACAATCTTGTGCATCCAATATGTGCTTTTGTGTCATTGGTTGAACATTTAGGTCATTTTCGTCCTCCCTAGGCTTATTCTAATCCAATAAGGGTTTTTAACCAATCTTGTGCATCCAATATGTGATTTTGTGTCATTGGTTGAACATTTAGGTCATTTTCGTCCTCCCTAGGCTTATTCTAATCCAATAAGGGTTTTTAACCAATCTTGTGCATCCAATATGTGATTTTGTGTCGTTGGTTGAACATTTAGGTCATATTCGTCCTCCCTAGGCTTATTCTTATCCCATTAGGGTTTTTAACCAATCTTGTGCATCCAATATGTGATTTTGTCTCATTTTGTGTAATTGGTTGAACATTTAGGTCATTTTCGTCCTCCCTAGGATTATTCCAATCCAACTAGGGTTTTTAACCAATCTTGTGCATCCAATATGTGATTTTGTGTCATTGGTTGAACTATTAGGTCATTTTCGACCTCCCTAGGCTAATTCTAATCCCATTAGGGTTTTTAACCAATCTTGTGCATCGAATATGTGATTTTGTGTTATTTTGTGTCATTGGTGGAACATTTAGGTCATTTTCGTCCTACCTAGGCTTATTCTAACCCAATTAGGGGTTTTAACCAATCTTGTGCATCCAATATGTGATTTTGTGTCATTGGTTGAACATTAAGGTCATTTTCGTCCTCCCTAGGCTTATTCTAACCCAATTAGGGTTTTTAACCGATCTTGTGCATCCAATATGTGATTTTGTGTCATTGGTTGAACATTTAGGTCATTTTCGTCCTCCCTAGGCTTATTCTAATCTAATTAGGGTTTTTAACCAATCTTGTGCATCCAATATGTGATTTTGTGTCGTTGGTTGAAAATTTAGGTCATTTTCGTCCTCCTTAGGCTTATTCTAATCCAATTAGGGTTTTTAACCAATCTTGTGCATCCAATATGTGATTTTGTGTCATTGGTTGAACTTTTAGGTCAATTTCGTCCTCCCTAGGCTTATTCTAATCCAATTAGGGCTTTTAACCAATCTTGTGCATCCAATATGTGATTTTATGTCATTTTGTGTCATTTGTTGAACATTTAGGTCATTTTCGTCCTCCCTAGGCTTATTCTAATCCAATTAGGGTTTTTAACCAATCTTGTGCATCCAATATGTGATTTTGTGTCATTGGTTGATCATTTAGGTCATTTTCGTCCTCCGTAGGCTTATTCTAATCCAATTAGGGTTTTTAACAAATCTTGTACATCCAATATGTGATTTTGTGTCATTTTGTGTCATTGGTTGAAAATTTAGGTCATTTTTGTCCTCCCTAGGCTTATTCTAATCCAATTATAGTTTTTAACCAATCTTGTGCATCCAATATGTGATTTTGTGTCATTGGTTGAACATTTAGGTCATTTTCGTCCTCCCTAGGCTTATTCTAATCCAATTAGGGTTTTTAACCAATCTTGTGCATCCAATATGTGA
>JBBPBQ010000158.1:0-14371 GCA_037974755.1 Cicer yamashitae | reverse complement strand
TATTGGATGCACAAGATTGGTTAAAAACCCTAATTGGATTAGAATAAGCCTAGGGAGGACGAAAATGACCTAAATGTTCAACCAATGACACAAAATCACATATTGGATGCACAAGATTGGTTAAAAACCCTAATTGGAATATAATAAGCCTAGGGAGGACGAAAATGACCTAAATGTTCAACCAATGACACAAAACGACATAAAATCACATATTGGATGCACAAGATTGGTTAAAAACCCTAATTGGATTAGAATAAGCCTAGGGAGGACGAAAATGACCTAAATGTTCAACAAATGACACAAAATGACACAAAATCACATATTGGATGCACAAGATTGGTTAAAAACCCTAATTGGATTAGAATAAGCCTAGGGAGGATGAAAATGACCTAAATCTTCAACCAATGACATAAAATGACACAAAATTACATATTGGATGCAGAAGATTGGTTAAAAACCCTAATTGGATTAGAATAAGTCTAGAGAGGATGAAAATGACCTAAATGTTCAACCAATGACACAAAATCACATATTCGATGCACATGATTGGTTAAAAACCCTAATTGGATTAGAATAAGCCTAGGGAGGACGAAAATGACATAATGTTCAACCAATGACACAAGATGACACAAAATCACATATTGGATGCACAAGATTGGTTAAAAACCCTAATTGGATTAGAATAAGCCTAGGGAGGACAAAAATGACGTAAATGTTCAACCAATGACACAAAATACACAAAATCACATATTGGATGCAAAAGATTGGTTAAAAACCTTAATTGGATTAGAATAAGCCTAGGGAGGACGAAAATGACCGAAATGTTCAACCGATGACACAAAATTACACAAAATCACATATTGGATGCACAAGATTGATTAAAAACCCTAATTGGATTAGAATAAGCCTAGGGAGGACGAAAATGAACTAAATGTTCAACCAATGACACAAAATGACACAAAATCACATATTGGATGCACAAGATTGGTTAAAAACCCTAATTGGATTAGAATAAGCCTAGGGAGAACGAAAATGACCTAAATGTTCAACCAATGACACAAAATCAGATATTGGATGCACAAGATTGGTTAAAAACCCTAATTGGATTAGAATAAGCCTAGGGAGGACGAAAATGACCTAAATGTTCAACCAATGACACAAAATGACACTAAATCACATATTGGATGCACAAGATTGGTTAAAAACCCTAATTGGATTAGAATAAGCCTAGGGAGGACGAAAATGACCTAAATGTTCAACCAATGACACAATATGACACAAAATCACATATTGGATGCACAAGATTGGTTAAAAACCCTAATTGGATTAGAATAAGCCTAGGGAGGACGAAAATGACCTAAATGTTCAACCAATGACACAAAATCACATATTGGATGCACAAGATTGGTTAAAAACCCTAGTTGGATTGGAATAAGCCTAGGGAGGACGACAATGACCTAAATGTTCAACCAATGACACAAAATGACAAAAAATCACATATTCGATGCACAAGATCGGTTAAAAACCCTAATTGGATTAGAATAAGCCTAGGGAGGACGAAATTGACCTAAAAGTTCAACCAATGACACAAAATCACATATTGGATGCACAAGATTGGTTAAAAACCCTAATTGGATTAGAATAAGCCTAGGGAGGACGAAAATGACCTAAATGTTCAACCAATGACACAAAATCATATATTGGATCACAAGATTGGTTAAAAACCCTAATTGGATTAGAATAAGCCTAGGGAGGACGAAAATGACCTAAATGTTCAACCAATGACACAAAATGACACAAAATCACATATTGGATGCACAAGATTGGTTAAAAACCCTAATTGGATTAGAATACGCCTAGGGAGGATGAAAATGACCTAAATGTTCAACCAATGACACAAAATCACATATTGGATGCACAAGATTGGTTAAAAACCCTAATTGGATTAGAATAAGCCTAGGGAGGACGAAAATGACCTAAATGTTCAACCGATGACACAAAATCACATATTGGATGCACAAGATTGGTTAAAAACCCTAATTGGATTAGAATAAGCCTACGGAGGACGAAAATGACCTAAATGTTCAACAAATGACACAAAATGACACAAAATCACAAATTGGATGCACAAGATTGGTTAACAAACCCTAATTGGATTAGAATAAGCCTAGGGAGGACGAAAATGACCTAAATGTTCAACCAATGACACAAAATCACATATTGGATGCACAAGATTGGTTAAAAACCCTAATTGGATTAGAATAAGCCTAGGGAAGACGAAAATGACCTAAATGTTCAACAAATGACACAAAATGACACAAAATCACATATTGGATGCACAAGATTGGTTAAAAACCCTAATTGGATTAGAATAAGCCTAGGGAGGATGCAAATGACCTAAATCTTCAACCAATGACATAAAATGACACAAAATTACATATTGGATGCAGAAGATTGGTTAAAAACCCTAATTGGATTAGAATAAGTCTAGAGAGGATGAAAATGACCTAAATGTTCAACCAATGACACAAAATCACATATTCGATGCACATGATTGGTTAAAAACCCTAATTGGATTAGAATAAGCCTAGGGAGGACGAAAATGACATAATGTTCAACCAATGACACAAGATGACACAAAATCACATATTGGATGCACAAGAATGGTTAAAAACCCTAATTGGATTAGAACAAGCCTAGGGAGGACAAAAATGACGTAAATGTTCAACCAATGACACAAAATGACAGAAAATCACATATTGGATGCACGAGATTGGTTAAAACCCTAATTGGATTAGAATAAGCCTAGGGAGGACGAAAATGACCTAAATGTTAAACCAATGACACAAAATGACACAAAATCACATATTGGATGCACAAGATTGGTTAAAAACCCTAATTGGATTAGAATAAGCCTAGGGAGGACAAGAATGACCTAAATTTTCAACGACTGACACAGAATGACACAAAATCACATATTGGATGCATAAGATTGGTTAAAAATCCTAATTGGATTAGAATAAGCCTAGGGAGGACGAAAATGACCTAAATGTTCAACCAATGACACAAAATCACATATTCGATGCACAAGATTGGTTAAAAACCCTAATTGGATTAGAATAAGCCTATGGAGGACGAAAATGACCTATATGTTCAACCAATGACACAAAATGACAGAAAATCACATATTGGATGCACAAGATTGGTTAAAAACCCTAATTGGATTAGAATAAGCCTAGGGAGGACGAAAATGACCTAAATGTTCAACAAATGACACAAAATGACACAAAATCACATAATGGATGCACAAGATTGGTTAAAAACCCTAATTGGATTAGAATAAGCATAGGGAGGACAAAAATGACCTAAATGTTCAACCAATGACACAAAATGACACAAAGTCACATATTGGATGCACAAGATTGGTTAAAAACCCTAATTGGTTTAGAATAAGCCTAAGGAGGACGAAAATGACCTAAATATTCAACCAATGACACAAAATCACATATTGGATGCACAAGATTGGTTAAAAACCCTAATTGGATTAGAATAAGCCTAGGGAGGACGAAAATGACCTAAATGTTCAACCAATGACACAAAATCACGTATTGGATGCACAAGATTGGTTAAAAACCCTGATTGGATTAGAATAAGCCTAGGGAGGACGAAAATGACCTAAATGTTCAACCGATGACACAAAATTACACAAAATCACATATTGGATGCACAAGATTGATTAAAAACCCTAATTGGATTAGAATAAGCCTAGGGAGGACGAAAATGAACTAAATGTTCAACCAATGACACAAAATGACACAAAATCACATATTGGATGCACAAGATTGGTTAAAAACCCTAATTGGATTAGAATAAGCCTAGGGAGGACGAAAATGACCTAAGTTTTCAATGAATGACAAAAAATGACACAAAATCAGATATTGGATGCACAAGATTGATTAAAAATCCTAATTGGATTAGAATAAGCCTAGGGAGGACGAAAATGACCTAAATGTTCAACCAATGACACAAAATCACATATTGGATGCACAAGATTGGTTAAAAACCCTAATTGGATTAGAATAAGCCTAGGGAGGACGAAATGACCTAAATGTTCAACCAATGACACAAAATTACACAAAATCACATATTGGACGCACAAGATTGGTTAAAAACCCTAATTGGATTAGAATAAGCCTAGCGAGGACGAAAATGACCTAATTGGATTACCAATGACACAAAATCACTTATTATATGCACAAGATTGGTTAAAAACCCTAATTGGATTAGAACATGCCTAGGGAGGACGAAAGTGACCTAAATGTGCAACCAATGACACAAAATCACATATTGGATGCACAACATTGGTTAAAAACCCTAATTGGATTAGAATAAGCCTAGGGAGGACGAAAATGACCTAAATGTTAAACCAATGACACAAAATGACACAAAATCACATATTGGATGCACAAGATTGGTTAAAAACCCTAATTGGATTAGAATAAGCCTAGGGAGGACAAGAATGACCTAAATTTTCAACGACTGACACAGAATGACACAAAATCACATATTGGATGCACAAGATTGGTTAAAAATCCTAATTGGATTAGAATAAGCCTAGGGAGGACGAAAATGACCTAAATGTTCAACCAATGACACAAAATCACATATTGGATGCACAAGATTGGTTAAAAACCCTAATTGGATTAGAATAAACCTAGGGAGGACGAAAATTACCTAAATGTTCAACCAATGACACAAAATGACACAAAATCACATATTGGATGCACAAGATTGGTTAAAAACCCTAATTGGATTAGAATAAGCCTAGGGAGGACGAAAATGACCTAAATGTTCAACCAATGACACTAAATCACATATTGAATGCATACGATTGGTTAAAAACCCTAATTGGATTGGAATAAACCTAGGGGAGGACGAAAATGACCTAAATGTTCAACCAATGACACAAAATCACATATTGGATGCACAAGATTGGTTAAAAACCCTAATTGGATTAGAATAAGCCTATGGAGGACGAAAATGACCTAAATGTTCAACAAATGACACAAAATGACACAAAATCACATATTGGATGCACAAGATTGGTTAAAAACCCTAATTGGATTAGAATAAGCCTAGGGAGGACGAAAATGACCTAAATGTTCAACCGATGACACAAAATCACATATTGGATGCACAAGATTGGTTAAAAACCCTAATTGGATTAGAATAAGCCTACGGAGGACGAAAATGACCTAAATGTTCAACAAATGACACAAAATGACACAAAATCACAAATTGGATGCACAAGATTGGTTAACAAACCCTAATTGGATTAGAATAAGCCTAGGGAGGACGAAAATGACCTAAATGTTCAACCAATGACACAAAATCACATATTGGATGCACAAGATTGGTTAAAAACCCTAATTGGATTAGAATAAGCCTAGGAGGACGAAAATGACCTAAATGTTCAACCAATGACACAAAATCACATATTGGATGCACAAGATTGGTTAAAAACCCTAATTGGATTAGAATAAGCCTAGGGAGGACGAAAATGACCTAAATGTTCAACCAATGGCACAAAATGACACAAAATCACATATTGGATGCACAAGATTGGTTAAAAACCCTAATATGATTAGAATAAGCCTAGGGAGGACGATAATGACCTAAATGTTCAACCAATGACACAAAATGACACAAAATCACATATTTGATGCACAAGATTGGTTAAAAACCCTAATTGGATTAGAATAAGCCTAGCGAGGACGAAAATGACCTAAATGTTCAACCAATGACACAAAATGACACAAAATCACATATTGGATGCACAAGATTGGTTAAAAACCCTAATATGATTAGAATAAGCCTAGGGAGGACGAAAATGACCTAAATGTTCAACCAATGACACAAAATCACATATTTGATGCACAAGATTGGTTAAAAACCCTAATTGGATTAGAATAATCCTAGGGAGGACAAAAATGACCTAAATGTTCAACCAATGACACAAAATCACATATTGGATGCACAAGATTGGTTAAAAACCCTAATTGTATTAGAATAAGCCTAGCGAGGACGAAAAGGACCTAAATGTTCAACCAATGACACAAAATCACATATTGGATACACAAGATTGGTTAAAAACCCTAATTGGATTAGAATAAGCCTAGGGAGGACGAAAATGACCTAAATGTTCAACCAATGACACAAAATGACACAAAATCACATATTGGATGCACAATATTGGTTAAAAACCCTAATTGGATTATAATAAGCCTAGGGAGGACGAAAATGACCTAAATGTTCAACCAATGACACAAAATCACATATTGGATGCACAAGATTGGTTAAAAACCCTAATTGGATTATAATAAGCCTAGGGAGGACGAAAATGACCTAAATGTTCAACCAATGACACAAAATGATACAAAATCACATATTGGATGCACAAGATTGGTTAAAAACCCTAATTGGATTAGAATAAGCCTAGGGAGGACGAAAATGACCTAAATGTTCAACCAATGACACAAAATCACATATTGGATGCACAAGATTGGTTAAAAACCCTAATTGGAATATAATAAGCCTAGGGAGGACGAAAATGATCTAAATGTTCAACAAATGACACAAAATGACAGAAAATCACATATTGGATGCACAAGATTGGTTAAAAACCCTAATTGGATTAGAATAAGCCTAGGGAGGACGAAAATGACCTAAATGTTCAACAAATGACACAAAATGACACAAAATCACATATTGGATGCACAAGATTGGTTAAAAACCCTAATTGGATTAGAATAAGACTAGGGAGGACAAAAACGACCTAAATATTCAACCAATGACACAAAATCACATATTGGATGCACAAGATTGGTTAAAAACGCTAATTGGATTAGAATAAGCCTAGGGAGGACGAAAATGACCTAAATCTTCAACCAATGACACAAAATGACACAAAATTACATATTGGATGCACAAGATTGGTTAAAAACCCTAATTGGATTAGAATAAGTCTAGAGAGGACGAAAATGACCTAAATGTTCAACCAATGACACAAAATCACATATTCGATGCACAAGATTGGTTAAAAACCCTAATTGGATTAGAATAAGCCTATGGAGGACGAAAATGACCTATATGTTCAACCAATGACACAAAATACACAAAATCACATATTGGATGCACAATATTGGTTAAAAACCTTAATTGGATTAGAATAAGCCTAGGGAGGATGAAAGTGACCTAAATCTTTAACCAATGACACAAAATCACATATTGGATGCACAAGATTGGTTAAAAACCCTAATTGGAATATAATAAGCCTAGGGAGGACGAAAATGACATAATGTTCAACCAATGACACAAGATGACACAAAATCACATATTGGATGCACAAGATTGGTTAAAAACCCTAATTGGATTAGAATAAGCCTAGGGAGGACAAAAATGACGTAAATGTTCAACCAATGACACAAAATGACAGAAAATCACATATTGGATGCACAAGATTGGTTAAAAACCCTAATTGGATTAGAATAAGCCTAGGGAGGACGAAAATGACCTAAATGTTCAACCAATCACAAAATCACATATTGGATGCACAAGATTGGTTAAAAACCCTAATTGGATTATAATAAGCCTAGGGAGGACAAAAATGACGTAAATGTTCAACCAATGACACAAAATGACAGAAAATCACATATTGGATGCACAAGATTGGATAAAAACCCTAATTGGATTAGAATAAGCTTAGGGA
Organism: Cicer yamashitae; assembly: GCA_037974755.1. NCBI lineage: Eukaryota > Viridiplantae > Streptophyta > Magnoliopsida > Fabales > Fabaceae > Cicer > Cicer yamashitae. The sequence goes on along the minus strand of JBBPBQ010000158.1, from coordinate 6,603 downwards.
GGACGAATATGAACTAAATGTTCAACCAATGACACAAAATGACAGAAAATCACATATTGGATGCACAAGATTGGTTAAAAACCCTAATTGGATTAGAATAAGCCTAGCGAGGACGAAAATGACCTAAATTTTCAATGAATGACACAAAATGACAAAAAATCACATATTGGATGCACAAGATTGATTAAAAATCCTAATTGGATTAGAATAAGCCTAGGGAGGACGAAAATGACCTAAATGTTCAACCAATGACACAAAATCACATATTGGATGCACAAGATTGGTTAAAAACCCTAATTGGATTAGAATAAGCCTAGGGAGGCCGAAAATGACCTAAATGTTCATCCAATGACACAAAATGATACAAAATCACATATTGGATGCACAAGTTTGGTTAAAAACCCTAATTGGATTAGAATAAGCCTAGGGAGGACGAAAATGACCTAAATGTTCAACCAATGACACAAAATCACATATTGGATGCACAAGCTTGGTTAAAAACCCTAATTGGAATATAATAAGCCTAGGGAGGACGAAAATGACCTAACTGTTCAACCAATGACACAAAATGACAGAAAATCACATATTGGATGCACAAGATTGGTTAAAAATCCTAATTGGATTAGAATAAGCCTAGGGAGGACAAAAATGGCTTAAATATTCAACCAATGACACAAACTCACATATTGGATGCACAAGATTGGTTAAAAACGCTAATTGGATTAGAATAAGCCTAGGGAGGACGAAAATGACCTAAATCTTCAACCAACGACACAAAATTACATATTGGATGCATAAGATTGGTTATAAACCCTAATTGGATTAGAATAAGTCTAGAGAGGACGAAAATGACCTAAATGTTCAACCAATGACACAAAATCACATATTCGATGCACAAGATTGGTTAAAAACCCTAATTGGATTAGAATAAGCCTATGGAGGACGAAAATGACCTATATGTTCAACCAATGACACAAAATACACAAAATCACATATTGGATGCACAAGATTGGTTAAAAACCTTAATTGGATTAGAATAAGCCTAGGGAGGATGAAAATGACCTAAATCTTTAACCAATGACACAAAATCACATATTGGATGCACAAGATTGGTTAAAAACCCTAATTGGAATATAATAAGCCTAGGGAGGACGAAAATGACATAATGTTCAACCAATGACACAAGATGACACAAAATCACATATTGGATGCACAAGATTGGTTAAAAACCCTAATTGGATTAGAATAAGCCTAGGGAGGACAAAAATGACGTAAATGTTCAACCAATGACACAAAATACACAAAATCACATATTGGATGCATAAGATTGGTTAAAAACCTTAATTGGATTAGAATAAGCCTAGGGAGGACGAAAATGACCGAAATGTTCAACCGATGACACAAAATTACACAAAATCACATATTGGATGCACAAGATTGATTAAAAACCCTAATTGGATTAGAATAAGCCTAGGGAGGACGAAAATGACCTAAATGTTCAACAAAGGACACAAAATGACACAAAATCACATATTGGATGCACAAGATTGGTTAAAAATCCTAATTGGATTAGAATAAGCCTAGGGAGGACAAAAATGACTTAAATATTCAACCAATGACACAAACTCACATATTGGATGCACAAGATTGGTTAAAAACGCTAATATGATTAGAATAAGCCTAGGGAGGACGAAAATGACCTAAATCTTCAACCAATGACACAAAATTACATATTGGATGCACAAGATTGGTTAAAAACCCTAATTGGATTAGAATAAGTCTAGAAAGGACGAAAATGACCTAAATGTTCAACCAATGACACAAAATCACATATTCGATGCACAAGATTGGTTAAAAACCCTAATTGGATTAGAATAAGCCTATGGAGGACGAAAATGACCTATATGTTCAACCAATGACACAAAATCACATATTGGATGCACAAGATTGGTTAAAAACCTTAATTGGATTAGAATAAGCCTAGGGAGGACGAAAATGATCTAAATGTTCAACCGATGACACAAAATTACACAAAATCACATATTGGATGCACAAGATTGATTAAAAACCCTAATTGGATTAGAATAAGTCTAGGGAGGACGAAAATGAACTAAATGTTCAACCAATGACACAAAATGACACAAAATCACATATTGGATGCACAAGATTGGTTAAAAACCCTAATTGGATTAGAATAAGACTAGGGAGGACGAAAATGACCTAAATTTTCAACCAATGACACAAAATCACATATTGGATGCACAAGATTGGTTAAAAACCCTAATTGGATTAGAATATGCCTAGGGAGGACGAAAATGACCTAAATGTTCAACCAATGACACAAAATCACATATTGGATGCACAAGATTGGTTAAAAACCCTAATTGGATTAGAATAAGCCTAGGGAGGACGAAAATGACCTAAATGTTCATCCAATGACACAAAATGATACAAAATCACATATTGGATGCACAAGTTTGGTTAAAAACCCTAATTGGATTAGAATAAGCCTAGGGAGGACGAAAATGACCTAAATGTTCAACCAATGACACAAAATCACATATTGGATGCACAAGCTTGGTTAAAAACCCTAATTGGAATATAATAAGCCTAGGGAGGACGAAAATGACCTAACTGTTCAACCAATGACACAAAATGACAGAAAATCACATATTGGATGCACAAGATTGGTTAAAAATCCTAATTGGATTAGAATAAGCCTAGGGAGGACAAAAATGGCTTAAATATTTAACCAATGACACAAACTCACATATTGGATGCACAAGATTGGTTAAAAACGCTAATTGGATTAGAATAAGCCTAGGGAGGACGAAAATGACCTAAATCTTCAACCAACGACACAAAATTACATATTGGATGCATAAGATTGGTTAAAAACCCTAATTGGATTAGAATAAGTCTAGAGAGGACGAAAATGACCTAAATGTTCAACCAATGACACAAAATCACATATTCGATGCACAAGATTGGTTAAAAACCCTAATTGGATTAGAATAAGCCTATGGAGGACGAAAATGACCTATATGTTCAACCAATGACACAAAATGACAGAAAATCACATATTGGATGCACAAGATTGGTTAAAAACCCTAATTGGATTAGAATAAGCCTAGGGAGGACGAAAATGACCTAAATGTTCAACAAATGACACAAAATGACACAAAATCACATATTGGATGCACAAGATTGGTTGAAAACCGTAATTGGATTAGAATAAGCCTAGGGAGGACGAAAATGACCTAAATGTTCAACCAATGACACAAAATCACATATTGGATGCACAAGATTGGTTAAAAACCCTAATTGGATTAGAATAAGCCTAGGGAGGACGAAAATGACCTAAATGTTCAACCAATGACACAAATTCACATATTGGATGCACAAGATTGGTAAAAAACAGTAATTGTATTAGAATAAGCCTAGGGAGGACGAAAATGACCTAAATGTTCAACCAATGACACAAAATGACACAAAATCACAAATTGGATGCACAAGATTGGTTAAAAACCCTAATTGGATTAGAATAAGCCTAGGGAGGACGAAAATGACCTAAATGTTCAACCAATGACACAAAATCACAAATTGGATGCACAAGATTGGTTAAAAACCCTAATTGGATTAGAATAAGCCTATGGAGGACGAAAATGACGTATATGTTCAACCAATGACACAAAATCACATATTGGATGCACAAGATTGGTTAAAAACCCTAATTGGATTAGAATAAGCCTATGGAGGACGAAAATGACCTATATGTTCAACCAATGACACAAAATACACAAAATCACATATTGGATGCACAAGATTGGTTAAAAACCTTAATTGGATTAGAATAAGCCTAGGGAGGACGAAAATGACCTAAATCTTTAACCAATGACACAAAATCACATATTGGATGCACAAGATTGGTTAAAAACCCTAATTGGAATATAATAAGCCTAGGGAGGACGAAAATGACATAATGTTCAACCAATGACACAAGATGACACAAAATCACATATTGGATGCACAAGATTGGTTAAAAACCCTAATTGGATTAGAATAAGCCTAGGGAGGACAAAAATGACGTAAATGTTCAACCAATGACACAAAATACACAAAATCACATATTGGATGCAAAAGATTGGTTAAAAACCTTAATTGGATTAGAATAAGCCTAGGGAGGACGAAAATGACCGAAATGTTCAACCGATGACACAAAATTACACAAAATCACATATTGGATGCACAAGATTGATTAAAAACCCTAATTGGATTAGAATAAGCCTAGGGAGGACGAAAATGAACTAAATGTTCAACCAATGACACAAAATGACACAAAATCACATATTGGATGCACAAGATTGGTTAAAAACCCTAATTGGATTAGAATAAGCCTAGGGAGGACGAAAATGACCTAAGTTTTCAATGAATGACAAAAAATGACACAAAATCAGATATTGGATGCACAAGATTGATTAAAAATCCTAATTGGATTAGAATAAGCCTAGGGAGGACGAAAATGACCTAAATGTTCAACCAATGACACAAAATCACATATTGGATGCACAAGATTGGTTAAAAACCCTAATTGGATTAGAATAAGCCTAGGGAGGACGAAAATGTCCTAAATGTTCAACCAATGACACAAAATGATACAAAATTACGTATTGGATCCACAAGATTGGTTAAAAACCCTAATTGGATTAGAATAAGCCTAGGGAGGACGAAATTGACCTAAATGTTCAACCAATGACACAAAATCATATATTGGATGCACAAGATTGGTTAAAAACCCTAATTGGATTAGAATAAGCCTAGGGAGGACGAAAATGACCTAAATGTTCAACCAATGACAGAAAATCACATATTGGATGCACAAGATTGGTTAAAAACCCTAATTGGATTAGAATAAGCCTAGGGAGGACGAAAATGACCTAAATGTTCAACCGATGACACAAAATCACATATTGGATGCACAAGATTGGTTAAAAACCCTAATTGGATTAGAATAAGCCTAGGGAGGACGAAAATGACCTAAATGTTCAACCAATCACAAAATCAGATATTGGATGCACAAGATTGGTTAAAAACCCTAATTGGATTATAATAAGCCTAGGGAGGACGAAAATGACCTAAATGTTCAACCAATGACACAAAATGATACAAAATCACACATTGGATGCACAAGATTGGTTAAAAACCCTAATTGGATTAGAATAAGCCTAGGGAGGACGAAAATGACCTAAATGTTCAACCAATGACACAAAATCACATATTGGATGCACAAGATTGGTTAAAAACCCTAATTGGAATATAATAAGCCTAGGGAGGACGAAAATGACCTAACTGTTCAACCAATGACACAAAATGACAGAAAATCACATATTGGATGCACAAGATTGGTTAAAAACCCTAATTGGATTAGAATAAGCCTAGGGAGGACGAAAATGACCTAAATGTTCAACCAATGACACAAAATCACATATTGGATGCACAAGATTGGTTAAAAACCCTAATTGGATTAGAATAAGCCTAGGGAGGCCGAAAATGACCTAAATGTTCATCCAATGACACAAAATGATACAAAATCACATATTGGATGCACAAGTTTGGTTAAAAACCCTAATTGGATTAGAATAAGCCTAGGGAGGACGAAAATGACCTAAATGTTCAACCAATGACACAAAATCACATATTGGATGCACAAGCTTGGTTAAAAACCCTAATTGGAATATAATAAGCCTAGGGAGGACGAAAATGACCTAACTGTTCAACCAATGACACAAAATGACAGAAAATCACATATTGGATGCACAAGATTGGTTAAAAATCCTAATTGGATTAGAATAAGCCTAGGGAGGACAAAAATGGCTTAAATATTTAACCAATGACACAAACTCACATATTGGATGCACAAGATTGGTTAAAAACGCTAATTGGATTAGAATAAGCCTAGGGAGGACGAAAATGACCTAAATCTTCAACCAACGACACAAAATTACATATTGGATGCATAAGATTGGTTAAAAACCCTAATTGGATTAGAATAAGTCTAGAGAGGACGAAAATGACCTAAATGTTCAACCAATGACACAAAATCACATATTCGATGCACAAGATTGGTTAAAAACCCTAATTGGATTAGAATAAGCCTATGGAGGACGAAAATGACCTATATGTTCAACCAATGACACAAAATACACAAAATCACATATTGGATGCACAAGATTGGTTAAAAACCTTAATTGGATTAGAATAAGCCTAGGGAGGATGAAAATGACCTAAATCTTTAACCAATGACACAAAATCACATATTGGATGCACAAGATTGGTTAAAAATCCTAATTGGAATATAATAAGCCTAGGGAGGACGAAAATGACATAATGTTCAACCAATGACACAAGATGACACAAAATCACATATTGGATGCACAAGATTGGTTAAAAACCCTAATTGGATTAGAATAAGCCTAGGGAGGACAAAAATGACGTAAATGTTCAACCAATGACACAAAATACACAAAATCACATATTGGATGCACAAGATTGGTTAAAAACCTTAATTGGATTAGAATAAGCCTAGGGAGGACGAAAATGACC
>JBBPBQ010000157.1:0-14383 GCA_037974755.1 Cicer yamashitae | reverse complement strand
TGGATTAGAATAAGCCTAGGGAGGACGAAAATGACCTAAATGTTCAACCAATGACACAAAATCACATATTGGATGCACAAGATTCGTCAAAAACCCTAATTGGATTAGAATAAGCCTAGGGAGGACGAAATTGACCTAAATGTTCAACGAATGACACAAAATGACACAAAATCATATATTGGATGCACAAGATTGGTTAAAAACCCTAATTGGATTAGAATAAGCCTAGGGAGGACGAAAATGACGTAAATGTTCAACCATTGACACAAAATGACAGAAAATCACATATTGGATGCACAAGATTGGTTAAAAACCCAAAGTGGATTAGAATAAGCCTAGGGAGGACGAAAACGACCTAAATGTTCAACCATTGACACAAAATCACATATTGGATGCACAAGATTCGTCAAAAACCCTAATTGGATTAGAATAAGCCTAGGGAGGACGAAATTGACCTAAATGTTCAACGAATGACACAAAATGACACAAAATCACATATTGGATGCACAAGATTGGTTAAAAACCCTAATTGGATTAGAATAAGCCTAGGGAGGACGAAAATGACGTAAATGTTCAACCAATGATACAAAATGACACAAAATCACATATTGGATGCACAAGATTGGTTAAAAACCCTAATTGGATTAGAATAAGCCTAGGGAGGACGAAAATGACCTAAATGTTCAACCAATGACACAAAATGAAACAAAATCACATATTGGATGCACAAGTTTGGTTAAAAACCCTAATTGGAATAGAATAAGCCTAGGGAGGACGAAAATGACCTAAATCTTCAACCAATGACAGAAAATGACACAAAATCACATATTGGATGCACAAGGTTGGTTAAAAACCCTAATTGGATTAATATAAGCCTAGGGAGGACGAAAATGACCTAAATGTTCAACCAATGACACAAAATCACATATTGGATGCACAAGATTGGTTAAAAACCCTAATTGGATTAGAATAAGCCTAGGGAGGACGAAAATGACCTAAATGTTCAACCAATGACACAAAATCACATATTGGATGCACAAGATTGGTTAAAAACCCTAATTGGATTAGAATAAGCCTAGGGAGGACGAAAATGACCTAAATGTTCACCCAATGACACAAAATCACATGTTGGATGCACAAGATTGGTTAAAAACCCTAATTGGATTAGAATAAGCCTACGGAGGACGAAAATGACATAAATGTTCAACCAATGACACAAAATGACACAAAATCACATATTGGATGCACAAGATTGGTTAAAAACCCTAATTGGATTAGAATAAGCCTAGGGAGGACGAAAATGACCTAAACGTTCAACCAATGACACAAAATGAAACAAAATCACATATTGGATGCACAAGATTGGTTAAAAACCCTAATTGGATTAGAATAAGCCTAGGGAGGACGAAATTGACCTAAATGTTCAACCAATGACACAAAATGACACAAAATCACATATTGGATGCACAAGATTGGTTAAAAACCCTAATATGATTAGAATAAGCCTAGGGAGGACGAAAATGACCTAAATGTTCAACCAATGACACAAAATCACATATTGGATGCACAAGATTGGTTAAAAACCCTAATTGGATTATAATAAGCCTAGGGAGGACGAAAATGACCTAAATGTTCAACCAATGACACAAAATCACATATTGGATGCACAAGATTGGTTAAAAACCCTAATTGGATTAGAATAAGCCTAGGGAGGACGAAAATCACCTAAATGTTCAACCAATGACACAAAAGGACACAAAATCACATATTGGATGCACAAGATTGGTTAAAAACCCTAATTGGATTAGAATAAGCCTGGGGATGACGAAAATGACCTAAATGTTCAACCAATGATACAAAATGACACAAAATCACATATTGGATGCACAAGATTGTTTAAAAACCCTAATTGGATTAGAATAAGCCTAGGGAGGACGAAAATGACCTAAATGTTCAACCAATGACACAAAATCACATATTGGATGCACAAGATTGGTTAAAAACCCTAATTGGATTAGAATAAGCCTAGGGAGGACGAAAATGACCTAAATGTTCAACGAATGACACAAAAGGACACAAAATCACATATTGGACGCACAAGATTGGTTAAAAACCCTAATTGGATTAGAATAGGCCTAGGGAGGACGAAAATGACCTAAATGTTCAACCAATGACAGAAAATGACATAAAATCACATATTGGATGCACAAGATTGGTTAAAAACCCTAATTAGATTAGAATAAGCTTAGGGAGGACAAAAATGACCTAAATGTTCAACCAATGACACAAAATGACACAAAATCACATATTGGATGCACAAGATTGGTTAAAAACCCTAATTGGATTAGAATAAGCCTAGGGAGGACGAAAATGACCTAAATGTTCAACCAATGACACAAAATCACATATTGGATGCACAAGATTGGTTAAAAACCCTAATGGGATAAGAATAAGCCTAGGGAGGACGAAAATGACCTAAATGTTCAACCAATGACACAAAATCACATATTGGATGCACAAGATTGGTTAAAAACCCTAATTGGATTAGAATAAGCCTAGGGAGGACGAAAATGACCTAAATGTTCAACCAATGACACAAAATCACATATTGGATGCACAAGATTGGTTAAAAACCCTAATTGGATTAGAATAAGCCTAGGTAAGACGAAAATGACCTAAATGTTCAACCAATGACACAAAATCACATATTGGATGCACAAGATTGGTTAAAAACCCAAATTGGATTAGAATAAGCCGTGGGAGGAAGAAAATGACCTAAATGTTCAACCAATGACACAAAATGACACAAAATCACATATTGGTTGCACAAGATTGGTTAAAAACCCTAATTGGACTAGAATAAGCCTAGGGAGGACGAAAATGACCTAAATGTTCAACCAATGACACAAAATGACACAAAATCACATATTGGATGCACAAGATTGGTTAAAAACCCTAATTGGATTAGAATAAGCCTAGGGAGGACGAAAATGACCTAAATGTTCAACCAATGACACAAAATCACATATTGGATGCACAAGATTGGTTAAAAACCCTAAGTGGATTAGAATAAGCCTACGGAGGACGAAAATGACCTAAATGTTCAACCAATGACACAAAATCACATATTGGATGCACAAGATTGGTTAAAAACCCTAATTGGATTAGAATAAGCCTAGGGAGGACGAAAATCACCTAAATGTTCAACCAATGACACAAAAGGACACAAAATCACATATTGGATGCACAAGATTGGTTAAAAACGCTAATTGGATTAGAATAAGCCTGGGGATGACGAAAATCACCTATATGTTCAACCAATGATACAAAATGACACAAAATCACATATTGGATGCACAAGATTGGTTAAAAACCCTAATTGGATTAGAATAAGCCTAGGGAGGACGAAATTGACCTAAATGTTCAACCAATGACACAAAATGACACAAAATCACATATTGGATGCACAAGATTGGTTAAAAACCCTAATTGGATTAGAATAAGCCTAGGGAGGACGAAATTGACCTAAATGTTTAACCAATGACACAAAATGACACAAGATCACATATTGGATGCACAAGATTGGTTAAAAACCCTAATTGGATTAGAATAAGCCTAGGGAGGACGAAATTGACCTAAATGTTCAACCAATGACACAAAATGACACAAAATCACATATTGGATGCACAAGATTGGTTAAAAACCCTAATTGGATTAGAATAAGCATAGGGAGGACGAAAATGACCTACATGTTCAACCAATGACACAAAATGACACAAAATCACATATTGGATGCACAAGATTGGTTAAAAACCCTAATTGGATTAGAATAAGCCTAGGGAGGACGAAAATGTCCTAAACGTTCAACCAATGACACAAAATGACACAAAATCACATATTGGATGCGCAAGAATGGTTAAAAACCCTAAATTGGATTAGAATAAGCTTAGGGAGGACGAAAATGAAATAATGTTCAACCAACGACACAAAATAGCACAAAATCACATATTGGATGCACAAGATTTGTTAAAAACCCTAATTGGATTAGAATAAGCCTAGGGAGGACGAAAATGACCTAAATGTTCAACCAATGACACAAAATGACACAAAATCACATATTGGATGCACAAGATTGGTTAAAAACCCTAATTGGATTAGAATAAGCCTAGGGAGGACGAAAATGACCTAAATGTTCAACGAATGACACAAAATGACACAAAATCACATATTGGATGCACAAGATTGGTTAAAAACCATAATTGGATTAGAATAAGCCTAGGGAGGACGAAAATGACGTAAATGTTCAACCATTGACACAAAATGACACAAAATCACATATTGGATGCACAAGATTGGTTAAAAACCCTAATTGGATTAGAATAAGCCTAGGGAGGACGAAAATGACGTAAATGTTCAACCAATGACACAAAATGACACAAAATCACATATTGGATGCACAAGATTGGTTAAAAACCCTAAGTGGATTAGAATAAGCCTATGGAGGACGAAAATGACCTAAATGTTCAACCAATGACACAAAATCACATATTGGATGCACAAGATTGGTTAAAAACCCTAATTGGATTAGAATAAGCCTAGGGAGGACGAAAATGACCTAAATTTTCAACCAATGACACAAAAACACATATTGGATGCACAAGATTGGTTAAAAACCCTAATTGGATTAGAATAAGCCTAGGGAGGACGAAAATGACCTAAATGTGCAACCAATGACACAAAATCACATATTGGATGCACAAGATTGGTTAAAAACCCTAATTGGATTAGAATAAGCCTAGGGAGGACGAAAATGACCTAAATGTTCAACCAATGACACAAAATTACACAAAATCACATATCGGATGCACAAGATTGGTTAAAAACCCTAATTGGATTAGAATAAGCCTAGGGAGGACGAAAATGACCTAAATGTTCAACCAATGACACAAAATCACATATTGGATGCACAAGATTGGTTAAAAACCCTAATTGGATTATAATAAGCCTAGGGAGGACGAAAAGACCTAAATGTTCAACCAATGACACAAAATGACACAAAATCACATATTGGATGCACAAGATTGGTTAAAAACCCTAATTGGGTTAGAATAAGCCTAGGGAAGATGAAAATGACCTAAATGTTCAACCAATGACCCAAAATGACACAAAATCACATATTGGATGCACAAGATTGGTTAAAAACCCTAATTGGATGTGAATAAGCCTAGGGAGGACGAAAATGACCTAAATGTTCAACCAATGACACAAAATCACATATTGGATGCACAAGATTGGTTAAAAACCCTAATTGGATTAGAATAAGCCTAGGGAGGACGAAAATGACCTAAATGTTCAACCAATGACACAATATCACATAATGGATGCACAAGATTGGTTAAAAACCCTAATTGGATTAGAATAAGCCTAGGGAGGACGAAAATGACCTAAATGTTCAACCAATGACACAAAATCACATATTGGATGCACAAGATTGGTTAAAAACCCTAATTGGATTAGAATAAGCCTATGGATGACGAAAATGACCTAAATGTTCAACCAATGACACAAAATGACACAAAATCACATATTGGATGCACAAGATTGGTTAAAAACCCTAATTGGATTAGAATAAGCCTAGGGAGGACGAAAATGACCTAAATGTTCAACCAATGACACAAAATGACAGAAAATCAGATATTGGATGCACAAGATTGGTTAAAAACCCTAATTGGATTAGAATAAGCCTAGGGAGGACGAAAATGACCTAAATGGTCAACCAATGACACATAATGACACAAATTCACATATTGGAAGCACAAGATTGGTAAAACACCCTAATTGGATTAGAATAAGCCAAGGGAGGACGAAAATGACCTACATTTTCAACCAATGACACAAAATCACATATTGGATGCACAAGATTGGTTAAAAACCCTAATTGGATTAGAATAAGCCTAGGGAGGACGAAAATGACCTAAATGTTCAACCAATGACACAAAAGGACACAAAATCACATATTGGATGCACAAGATTGGTTAAAAACCCTAATTGGATTAGAATAAGCCTAGGGAGGACGAAAATGACCTAAATGTTCAACGAATGACACAAAATGACACAAAATCACATATTGGATGCACAAGATTGGTTAAAAACCCTAATTGGATTAGAATAAGCCTAGGGAGGACGAAAATGACGTAAATGTTCAACCATAGACACAAAATGACACAAAATCACATATTGGATGCACAAGATTGGTTAAAAACCCTAAGTGGATTAGAATAAGCCTAGGGAGGACGAAAATGACCTAAATGTTCAATCAATGACACAAAATCACATATTGGATGCACAAGATTGGTTAAAAACCCTAATTGGATTAGAATAGGCCTAGGGAGGACGAAAATGACCTAAATGTTTAACAAATGACACAAAATCACATATTGGATGCACAAGATTGGTTAAAAACCCTAATTGGATTAGAATAAGCCTAGGGAGGACGAAAATGACGTAAATGTTCAACCATTGACACAAAATGACACAAAATCACATATTGGATGCACAAGATTGGTTAAAAACCCTAAGTGGATTAGAATAAGCTTAGGGAGGACGAAAATGACCTAAATGTTCAACCAATGACACAAAATCACATATTGGATGCACAAGATTGGTTAAAAACCCTAATTGGATTAGAATAAGCCTAGGGAGGACGAAAATGACCTAAATGTTCAACCAATGACACAAAATCACATATTGGATGCACAAGATTGGTTAAAAACCCTAATTGGATTAGAATAAGCCTAGGAAGGACAAAAATGATCTAAATGTTCAACCAATGACACAAAAGCACATATTGGATGCACAAGATTGGTTAAAAACCCTAATTGGATTAGAATAAGCCTAGGGAGGACGAAAATGACCTAAATGTTCAACCAATGACACAAAATCACATATTGGATGCACAAGATTGGTTAAAAACCCTAATTGGATTAGAATAAGCCTAGGGAGGACGAAAATGACCTAAATATTCAAAAAATGACACAAAATCACATATTGGATGCACAAGATTGGTTAAAAACCCTAATTGGATTAGAATAAGCCTAGGGAGGACGAAAATGACCTAAATGTTCAACCAATGACACAAAATGACACAAAATCACATATTGGATGCACAAGATTGGTTTAAAACCCTAATTGGATGAGAATAAGCCTAGGGAGGACGAAAATGACCTAAATGTTCAACCAATGACACAAAATCACATATTGGATGCACAAGATTGGTTAAAAACCCTAATTGGATTAGAATAAGCCTAGGGAGGACGAAAATGACCTAAACGTACAACCAATGACACAAAATGACACAAAATCACATATTGGATGCACTAGATTGGTTAAAAACCCTAATTGGATTACAATAAGCCTAGGGAGGACAAAAATGACCTAAATGTTCAACCAATGACACAAAATGACACAAAATCACATATTGGATGCACATGATTGGTTAAAAACCCTAATTGGATTAGAATAAGCCTAGGGAGGAAGAAAATGACCTAAATGTTCAACCAATGACACAAAATCACATATTGGATGCACAAGATTGGTTAAAAACCCTAATTGGATTAGAATAAGCCTAGGGAGGACGAAAATGACCTAAATGTTCAACGAATGACACAAAATGACACAAAATCACATATTGGATGCACAAGATTGGTTAAAAACCCTAATTGGATTAGAATAAGCCTAGGGAGGACGAAAATGACCTAAATGTTCAACGAATGACACAAAATGACACAAAATCACATATTGGATGCACAAGATTGGTTAAAAACCCTAATTGGATTAAAATAAGCCTGGGGATGACGAAAATGACCTAAATGTTCAACCAATGACACAAAATGACACAAAATCACATATTGGATGCACAAGATTGGTTAAAAACCCTAATTGGATTAGAATAAGCCTAGGGAGGACGAAAATGACCTAAATGTTCAACGAATGACACAAAATGACACAAAATCACATATTGGATGCAAAAGATTGGTTAAAAACCCTAATTGGATTAGAATAAGCCTAGGGAGGACGAAAATGACGTAAATGTTCAACCATTGACACAAAATGACACAAAATCACATATTGGATGCACAAGATTGGTTAAAAACCCTAACTGGATTAGAATAAGCTTAGGGAGGACGAAAATGACCGAAATGTTCAACCAATGACACAAAATCACATATTGGATGCACAAGATTGGTTAAAAACCCTAATTGGATTAGAATAAGCCTAGGGAGGACGAAAATGACCTAAATGTTCAACCAATGACACAAAAGGACACAAAATCACATATTGGATGCACAAGATTGGTTAAAAACCCTAATTGGATTAGAATAAGCCTGGGGATGACGAAAATCACCTAAATGTTCAACCAATGACACAAAATGACACAAAATCACATATTGGATGCACAAGATTGGTTAAAAACCCTAATTGGATTAGAATAAGCCTAGGGAGGACGAAAATGACGTAAATGTTCAACCATTGACACAAAATGACACAAAATCACATATTGGATGCACAAGATTGGTTAGAAACCCTAAGTGGATTAGAATAAGCTTAGGGAGGACGAAAATGACCTAAATGTTCAACCAATGACACAAAATCACATATTGGATGCACAAGATTGGTTAAAAACCCTAATTGGATTAGAATAAGCCTAGGGAGGACGAAAATCACCTAAATGTTACCCCAATGACACAAAAGGACACAAAATCACATATTGGATGCACAAGATTGGTTAAAAACCCTAATTGGATTAGAATAAGCCTGGGGATGACGAAAATCACCTAAATGTTCAACCGATAATAGATACCAGGGCTTTGTAATATTTGATTGATTACTATTCTGTATATTCCATTTACTATAGAAGTTCCCAGGGAATTCATTAGGGGAATGTTTCCAATAAAAATAATTTGTTCTTGGATATCCCTCTTGTTTTTCCAAATTAATCGGATTTCTCATTCTTTGCAGAATCCCGGTAAATAATAAATTAAAGTAATCGTTTTCGTATTCCAAAAAATGGATTGATTAAATAATTGACAGATGATACGGACTAGAATAAGGCTACGGAGGTAGAAAATGACCTAAATGTTCAACCAATGGTACAAAATAACATATTGGATGCACAAGATTGGTTAAAAACCCTAATTGGATTAGAATAAGCCTAAGGAGGACGAAAATGACCTAAATGTTCAACCAATGACACAAAATCACATATTGGATGCACAAGATTGGTTAAAAACCCTAATTGGATAAGAATAAGCCTAGGGAGGACGAAAATGACCTAAATGTTCAACCAATGACACAAAATGACACAAAATCACATATTGGATGCACAAGATTGGTTAAACACCACAATTGGATTAGAATAAGCCTAGGGAGGACGAAAATGACCTAAATGTTCAACCAATGACACAAAATGACACAAAATCACATATTGGATGCACAAGATTGGTTAAAAACCCTAATTGGATTAGAATAAGCCTAGGGAGGACGAAAATGACCTAAATGTTCAACCAATGACACAAAATCACATATTGGATGCACAAGATTGGTTACAAACCCTAATTGAATTAAAATAAGCCTAGGGAGGACGAAAATGACCTAATTGGATTACAGATGACACAAAATGACACCAAATCACATATTGGATGCACAAGATTGGTTAAGAACCCTAATTGGATTAAAATAAGCCTAGGGAGGACGAAGAAGACCTAAATGTTCAACCAATGACACAAAATCACATATTAGATGCACAAGATTGGTTACAAACCCTAATTGGATTAGAATATGCCTAGGGAGGACGAAAATGACCTAAATGTTCAACCAATGACACAAAATCACATATTGGATGCACAAGATTGGTTAAAAACCCTAATTGGATTTGAATAAGCCTAGGAGGACGAAAATGACCTAAAAGTTCAACCAATGACACAAAATGACACAAAATCACATATTGGATGCACAAGATTGGTTAAAACCTAATTGGATTAGAATAAGCCTAGGGAGGACGAAAATGACCTAAATGTTCAACCAATGACACAAAATGACACAAAATCACATATTGGATGCACAAGATTGGTTAAAAACCCTAATTGGATTAGAATAAGCCTGGGGATGACGAAAATCACCTAAATGTTCAACCAATGATACAAAATGACACAAAATCACATATTGGATGCACAAGATTGGTTAAAAACCCTAATTGGATTAGAATAAGCCTAGGGAGGACGAAAATGACCTAAATGTTCAATCAATGACACAAAATCACATATTGGATGCACAAGATTGGTTAAAAACCCTAATTGGATTAAAATAAGCCTGGGGATGACGAAAATGACCTAAATGTTCAACCAATGACACAAAATGACACAAAATCACATATTGGATGCACAAGATTGGTTAAAAACCCTAATTGGATTAGAATAAGCCTAGGGAGGACGAAAATGACCTAAATGTTCAACGAATGACACAAAATGACACAAAATCACATATTGGATGCACAAGATTGGTTAAAAACCCTAATTGGATTAGAATAAGCCTAGGGAGGACGAAAATGACGTAAATGTTCAACCATTGACACAAAATGACACAAAATCACTTATTGGATGCACAAGATTGGTTAAAAACCCTAATTGGATTAGAATAAGCCTAGGGAGGACGAAAATGACCTAAATGTTCAACGAATGACACAAAATGACACAAAATCACATATTGGATGCACAAGATTGGTTAAAAACCCTAATTGGATTAGAATAAGCCTAGGGAGGACGAAAATGACCTAAATGTTCAACCGATGACACAAAATGGCACAAAATCCCATATTGGATGCACAAGATTGGTTAGAAACCCTAATTGGATTAGAATAAGCCTAGGGAGGACGAAAATGACCTATATGTTCAACCAATGACACAAAAACACATATTGAATGCACAAGATTGGTTAAAAACCCTAATTGGATTAGAATAAGCCTAGGGAGGACGAAAATGAACTAAATGTTCAACCAATGACACAAAATGAAACAAAATCACATATTGGATGCACAAGATTGGTTAAAAACCCTAATTGGATTAGAATAAGCCTAGGGAGGACGAAAATGACCTAAATGTGCAACCAATGACACAAAATCACATATAGGATGCACAAGATTGGTTAAAAACCCTAATTGGATTAGAATAAGCCTAGGGAGGACGAAAATGACCTAAATGTTCAACCAATGACACAAAATGACACAAAATCACATATTGGATGCACAAGATTGGTTAAAAACCGTAATTGGATTAGAATATGCCTAGGGAGGACGAAAATGACCTAAATGTTCAACCAATGACACAAAATGACACAAAATCACATATTGGATGCACAAGATTGGTTAAAAACCCTAATTGGATTAGAATAAGCCTAGGGAGGACGAAAATGACCTAAATGTTCAACCAATGACACAAAATCACATATTGGATGCACAAGATTGGTTAAAAACCCTAAGTGGATTAGAATAAGCCTACGGAGGACGAAAATGACCTAAATGTTCAACCAATGACACAAAATCACATATTGGATGCACAAGATTGGTTAAAAACCCTAATTGGATTAGAATAAGCCTAGGGAGGACGAAAATCACCTAAATGTTCAACCAATGACACAAAAGGACACAAAATCACATATTGGATGCACAAGATTGGTTAAAAACGCTAATTGGATTAGAATAAGCCTGGGGATGACGAAAATCACCTAAATGTTCAACCAATGATACAAAATGACACAAAATCACATATTGGATGCACAAGATTGGTTAAAAACCCTAATTGGATTAGAATAAGCCTAGGGAGGACGAAATTGACCTAAATGTTCAACCAATGACACAAAATGACACAAAATCACATATTGGATGCACAAGATTGGTTAAAAACCCTAATTGGATTACAATAAGCCTAGGGAGGACGAAAATGACCTAAATGTTCAACCAATGACACAAAATGACACAAAATAACATATTGGATGCACAAGATTGGTTAAAAACCCTAATTGGATTAGAATAAGCCTAGGGAGGACGAAAATCACCTAAATGTTCAACCAATGACACAAAATCACATATTGGATGCACAAGATTGGTTAAAAACCCTAATTGGATTAGAATAAGCCTAGGGAGGACAAAAATGACCTAAATATTCATCCAATGAAACAAAATCACATATTGGATGCACAAGATTGGTTAAAAACCCTAATTGGATTAGAATAAGCCTAGGGAGGACGAAAATGACCTAAATGTTCAACCAATGACACAAAATCACATATTGGATGCACAAGATTGGTTATAAACCATAATTGGATTAGAATAAGCCTATGGAGGATGAAAATGACCTAAATGTCCAACCAATGACACAAAATGACAGAAAATCAGATATTGGATGCACAAGATTGGTTAAAAACCCTAATTGGAGTAGAATAAGCCTACGGAGGACGAAAATGACCTAAATGTGCAACAAATGACACAAAATGACACAAAATCACGTATTGGATGCACAAGATTGGTTAAAAACCCTAATTCGATTAGAATAAGCCTAGGGAGGACGAAAATGACCTAAATGTTCAACAAATGACACAAAATGACACAAAATCACATATTGGATGCACAAGATTGGTTAAAAACCCTAATTGGATTAGAATAAGCCTAGGGAGGACGAAAATGACCTAAATGTTCAACCAATGACACAAAATCACATATTGGATGCACAAGATTGGTTAAAAATCTAATTGGATTAGAATAAGCCTAGGGAGGACCAAAATGACCTAAATGTTCAACCAATGACACAAAATGCACAAAATCACATATTGGATGCACAAGATTGGTTAAAAACCCTAATTGGATTAGAATAAGCCTAGGGAGGACGAAAATGATCTAAATGTTCAAGCAATGAGACAAAATCACATATTGGATGCACAAGATTGGTTAAAAACCCTAATTGGATTAGAATAAGCCTAGGGAGGACGAAAATGACCTAAATGTTCAACCAATGACACAAAATCACATATTGGATGCACAAGATTGGTTAAAAACCCTAATTGGATTAGAATAAGCCTAGGGAGGACGAAAATGACCTAAATGTTCAACCAATGACACAAAATCACATATTGGATGCACAAGATTGGTTAAAAACCCTAATTGGAATAGAATAACCCTAGGGAGGACGAAAATGACCTAAATGTTCAACCAATGACACAAAATGACACAAAATCACATATTGGATGCACAAGATTGGTTAAAAACCCTAATTGGATTAGAATAAGCCTAGGGAGGACGAAAATGACCTATATGTTCAACCAATGACCCAAAATGACACAAAATCACATATTGGATGCACAAGATTGGTTAAAAACCCTAATTGGATTAGAATAAGGCTACGGAGGAAGAAAATGACCTAAATGTTCAACCAATGGTACAAAATAACATATTGGATGCACAAGATTGGTTAAAAACCCTAATTGGATTAGAATAAGCCTAAGGAGGACGAAAATGACCTAAATGTTCAACCAATGACACAAAATCACATCTTGGATGCACAAGATTGGTTAAAAACCCTAATTGGATAAGAATAAGCCTAGGGAGGACAAAAATGACCTAAATGTTCAACCAATGACACAAAATCACATATTGGATGCACAAGATTGGTTAAAAACCCTAATTTGATTAGAATAAGCCTATGCAGGACGAAAATGACCTAAATGTTCAACCAATGACACAAAATGACACAAAATCACATATTGGATGCACAAGATTGGTTAAAAACCATAATTGGATTAGAATAAGCATAGGGAGGACAAAAATGACCTAAATGTTTAACCAATGACACAAAATCACATATTGGATGCACAAGATTGGTTAAAAACCCTAATTGGATAAGAATAAGCCTAGGGAGGACGAAAATGACCTATATGTTCAACCAATGACACAAAATCACATATTGGATGCACAAGATTGGTTAAAAACCCTAATTGGATTTGGATAAGCCTAGGGAGGACGAAAATGACCTAAATGTTCAACCAATGACACAAAATCACATATTGGATGCACAAGATTGGTTAAAAACCCTAATTGGATTAAAAAGATCCTAGGGAGGACGAAAAAGAGATAGCTGTCCATATACTGATAAGGGATGTATGAATTCTCGAGAGGAGAGGAGCCGTGATGGTCCTCCCTGGACCGCCCGGATATTAAAATATATCCGTTTTTTTTTTTTTCAAAAAAATTTGAAATCAAGAAAAAAGTGTTCGATAACAAAGCAAGTTGATCGGTTAATTTTATTAAGATTAAAAAAAAAATAAGAAATGTAAGTTA
>JBBPBQ010000156.1:0-14400 GCA_037974755.1 Cicer yamashitae | reverse complement strand
GTTGACAAGAAATCGATTTTAGCGTTGTTCTTTTTATTTGTTCAAGGAAATATAAGGTTATTTGTTGTTTAGAAAACAAAATACAAAATACGTGGATCGAGCAGATTTCAATTAGTCGGGAGTGTCTCTTTTGATGTATTTTCTGTAGTGCAACGCATATATTCAATTACGACGCATTATTTAACAGATTCGATCATACCAGCACTAATGCACCGGATCCCATCAGAACTCCGCAGTAAAGCGTGCTTGGGCGAGAGTAGTACTAGGAATGGGTGACCTCCTGGGAAGTCCTCGTGTTGCACCTTTTTTTTTTGACTTATTTCGGATATTCTAGTTAAGTTTCGAAGCAACACGGGCAAGTTGACAAGAAATCGATTTTAGCATTGTTCTTTTTATTTGTTCTAGGAAATATAAGGTTATTTGTTGTTTAGAAAATAAAATACAAAATACGTGGATCGAGCGGATTTCAATTAGTCGGGAGTGTCTCTTTTTATGTATTTTCTGTAGTGCAACGCATATATTCAATTACGACGCATTATTTAACAGGTGCGATCACACCACTAATGCACCGGATCCCATCAGAACTCTGCAGTTAAGAGTGCTTGGGCGAGAGTTGTATTAGGATGGGTGACCTCCTGGGAAGTCCTCGTGCTGCACCTTTTTTTTTGATTTATTTCGGATATTCTGGCCAAGTTTTGAAGCAACACGGGCAAGTTGACAAGAAATCAATTTTAGCGTTGTTCTTTTTATTTGTTCTAGGAAATATAAGGTTATTTGTTGTTTAGAAAACGAAATACAAAATACGTGGATCGAGCGGATTTCAATTAGTCGGGAGTGTCTCTTTTTATGTATTTTCTGTAGTGCAACGCATATATTCAATTACGACGCATTATTTAACAGGTGCGATCATACCAGCACTAATGCACCGGATCCCATCAGAACTCCGCAGTTAAGCGTGCTTGGGCGAGGGTAGTACTAGGATGGGTGACCTCTTGGGAAGTCCTCGTGTTGCACCTTTTTTTTTTTATTTATTTCGGATATTCTGGCCAAGTTTCGAAGCAACACGGGCAAGTTGACAAGAAATCGATTTTAGCGTTGTTCTTTTTACTTGTTCTAGGAAATATAAGGTTATTTGTTGTTTAGAAAACAAAATACAAAATACGTGGATCGAGCGGATTTCAATTAGTCGGGAGTGTCTCTTTTTATGTATTTTCTGTAGTGCAACGCATATATTCAATTACGACGCATTATTTAACAGGTGCGATCATACAAGCACTAATGCACCGGATCACATCAGAACTCCGCAGTTAAGCGTGCTTGGGCGAGGGTAGTACTAGGATGGGTGACCTCTTGGGAAGTCCTCGTGTTGCACCTTTTTTTTTTATTTATTTCGGATATTCTGGCCAAGTTTCGAAGCAACACGGGCAAGTTGACAAGAAATCGATTTTAGCGTTGTTCTTTTTACTTGTTCTAGGAAATATAAGGTTATTTGTTGTTTAGAAAACAAAATACAAAATACGTGGATCGAGCGGATTTCAATTAGTCGGGAGTGTCTCTTTTTATGTATTTTCTGTAGTGCAACGCATATATTCAATTACGACGCATTATTTAATAGATGCGTTCATACCAGCACTAATGCACCGGATCCCATCAAAACTCTGCAGTTAAGCGTGCTTGGGCGAGAGCAGTACTAGGATGGGTGACCTCTTGGGAAGTCCTTGTGTTGTACCCTTTTTTTTTATTTATTTCGGATATTCTGGCCAAGTTTCGAAGCAACACGGGCAAGTTGACAAGAAATCGATTTTAGCGTTGTTCTTTTTATTTGTTCTAGGAAATATAAGGTTATTTGTTGTTTAGAAAACAAAATACAAAATACGTGGATCGAGCGGATTTCAATTAGTCGGGAGTGTCTCTTTTTATGTATTTTCTGTAGTGCAACGCATATATTAAATTACGACGCATTATTTAACAGGTGCGATCATACCAGCAGTAATGCACCGGATCCCATCAGAACTATGCAGTCAAGCGTGCTTGGGCGAGAGTAGTACTAGGATGGGTGACCTCTTGGGAAGTCCTCGTGTTGCACCTTTTTTTTTTATTTATTTCGGATATTCTGGCCAAGTTTCGAAGCAACACGGGCAAGTTGACAAGAAATCGATTTTAGCGTTGTTCTTTTTATTTGTTCTACGAAATATAAGGTTATTTGTTGTTTAGAAAACAAAATACAAAATACGTGAATCGAGCGGATTTCAATTAGTCGGGAGTGTCTCTTTTTATGTATTTTCTGTAGTGCAACGCATATATTCAATTACGACGCATTATTTAACAGGTGCGAACATACCAGCACTAATGCACCGGATCCCATCAGAATTCTGCAGTTAAGCGTGCTTGGGCGAGAGTAGTACTAGGATCGGTGACCTCCTGGGAAGTCCTCGTGTTGCACCTTTTTCTTTTTTTATTTCGAATATTCTGGCCAAGTTTCGAAGCAACACGGGCAAGTTGACAAGAAATCGATTTTAGCGTTGTTCTTTTTATTTGTTCTAGGAAATATAAGGTTATTTGTTGTTTAGAAAACAAAATACAAAATACGTGGATCGAGCGGATTTCAATTAGTCGGGAGTGTCTCTTTTTATGTATTTTCTGTAGTGCAACGCATATATTCAATTACGACGCATTATTTAATAGGTGCGATTATACCAGCACTAATGCACCGGATCCCATCAAAACTCCGCAGTTAAGCGTGCTTGGGCGAGAGCAGTACTAGGATGGGTGACCTCTTGGGAAGTCCTCGTGTTGCACCTTTTTTTTTATTTATTTCGGATATTCTAGCCAAGTTTCGAAGCAACACGGGCAAGTTGACAAGAAATCGATTTTAGCGTTGTTCTTTTTATTTGTTCTAGGAAATATAAGGTTATTTGTTGTTTAGAAAACAAAATACAAAATACGTGGATCGAGCGGATTTCAATTAGTCGGGAGTGTCTCTTTTTATGTATTTTCTGTAGTGCAACGCATATATTCAATTACGACGGATTATTTAACAGGTGCGATCATACCAGCACTAATGCACCGGATTCCATCAGAACTTTGCAGTTAAGCGTGCTTGGGCGAGAGTAGCACTAGGATGGGTGACATACTGGGAAATCCTCGTGTTGCACCTTTTTTTTTATTTATTTCGGATATTCTAGCCAAGTTTCGAAGCAACACGGGCAAGTTGACAAGAAATCGATTTTAGCGTTGTTCTTTTTATTTGTTCTAGGAAATATAAGGTTATTTGTTGTTTAGAAAACAAAATACAAAATACGTGGATCGAGCGGATTTCAATTAGTCGGGAGTGTCTCTTTTTATGTATTTTCTATAGTGCAACACACATATTCAATTTCGACGCATTATTTAACAGGTGCGATCATACTAGCACTAATGCACCGGATCCCATCAGAACTCCGCAGTTAAGCATGCTTGGGCGAGAGTAGTAATAGGATGGGTGACCTCTTGGGAAGTCCTCGTGTTGCACCTTTTTTTTTGATTTATTTCGGATATTCTGGTGACCTCCTGGGAAGTCCTCGTGCTGCACATTTTTTTATTTATTTATTTCGGATATTCTAGCCAAGTTTCGAAGCAACACGGGCAAGTTGACAAGAAATCGATTTTAGCGTTGTTCTTTTTATTTGTTCTAGGAAATATAAGGTTATTTGTTGTTTAGAAAACAAAATACAAAATACGTGGATCGAGCGGATTTCAATTAGTCGGGAGTGTCTCTTTTTATGTATTTTCTGTAGTGCAACGCATATATTCAATTACGACGCATTATTTAACAGGTGCGATCATACCAGCACTAAGGCACTGGATCCCATCAGAACTCCGTAGTCAAGCTTGCTTGGGCGAGAGTAGTACTAGGATGGGTGACCTCCTGGGAAGTCCTCGTGTTGCACATGTTTTTTTGATTTATTTCGGATATTCTGGCCAAGTTTCGAAGCAACACGGGCAAGTTGCAAGAAATCGATTTTAGCGTTGTTCTTTTTATTTGTTCTAGGAAATATAAGGTTATTTGTTGTTTAGAAAACAAAAAATACAAAATACGTGGATCGAGCGGATTTCAATTAGTCGGGAGTGTCTCTTTTTATGTATTTTCTGTAGTGCAATGCATATATTCAATTACGACGCATTATTTAACAGGTGCGATCATTCCAGCACTAACGCACTGGATCCCATCAGAACTCCGCAGTCAAGCTTGCTTGGGCGAGAGTAGTACTAGGATGGGTGACCTCCTGGGAAGTCCTCGTGTTGCACCTGTTTTTTTAATTTATTTAGGATATTCTGGCCAAGTTTCGAAGCAACACGGGCAAGTTGACAAGAAATCGATTTTAGCGTTGTTCTTTTTATTTGTTCTAGGAAATATAAGGTTATTTGTTGTTTAGAAAACAAAATACAAAATACGTGGATCGAGCGGATTTCAATTAGTCGGGAGTGTCTCTTTTTATGTATTTTCTGTAGTGCAACGCATATATTCAATTACGACGCATTATTTAAAAGGTGCGATCATACCAGCACTAATGCACCGAATCCCATCAGAACTCTGCAGGTAAGCGTGCTCGGGTGAGAGTAGTACTAGGATGGGTGACCTCCTGGGAAGTCCTCGTGTTGCACCTTTTTTTTTTGATTTATTTCGGATATTCTGGCCAAGTTTCGAAGCAACACGGGCAAGTTGACAAGAAATCGATTTTAGCGTTGTTCTTTTTATTTGTTCTAGGAAATATAAGGTTATTTGTTGTTTAGAAAATAAAATACAAAATACGTGGATCGAGCGGATTTCAATTAGTCGGGAGTGTCTCTTTTTATGTATTTTCTGTAGTGCAACGCATATATTCAATTACGACGCATTATTTAACAGGTGCGATCATACCAGCACTAATGCACCGGATCGCATCAAAACTCCGCAGTTAAGCGTGCTTGGGCGAGAGTAGGGAAGTCCTCGTGTTGCACATTTTTTTTTATTTATTTCGGATATTCTGGCCAAGTTCCGAAGCAACACGGGCAAGTTGACAAGAAATCGATTTTAGCGTTGTTCTTTTTATTTGTTCTAGCAAATATAAGGTTATTTGTTGTTTAGAAAACAAAATACAAAATACGTGGATCGAGCGAATTTCAATTAGTCGGGAGTGTCTCTTTTTATGTATTTTCTGTAGTGCAACGCATATATTCAATTACGGCTCATTATTTAACAGGTGCGATCAAACCAGCACTAATGCACCGGTTCCCATCAGAACTCCGCAGTGAAGCGTGCTTGGGCGAGAGTAGTACTAGGATGGGTGACCTGCTGGGAAGTCCTCGTGTTGCACCTTTTTTTTATATTTATTTCGGATATTCTGGCCAAGTTTCGAAGCAACACGGGCAAGTTGACAAGAAATCGATTTTAGCGTTGTTCTTTTTATTTGTTCTAGGAAATATAAGGTTATTTGTTGTTTAGAAAACAAAATACAAAATACGTGGATCGAGCGGATTTCAATTAGTCGGGAGTGTCTCTTTTTATGTATTTTCTATAGTGCAACGCACATATTCAATTTCAACGCATTATTTAACAGGTGCGATCATACCAGCACTAATGCACCGGATCCCATCAGAACTCCGCAGTTAAGCATGCTTGGGCGAGAGTAGTAATAGGATGGGTGACCTCTTGGGAAGTCCTCGTGTTGCACCTTTTTTTTTGATTTATTTCGGATATTCTGGTGACCTCCTGGGAAGTCCTCGTGTTGCACATTTTTTTTTTATTTATTTCGGATATTCTAGCCAAGTTTCAAAGCAACACGGGCAAGTTGACAAGAAATCGATTTTAGCGTTGTTCTTTTTATTTGTTCTAGGAAATATAAGGTTATTTGTTGTTTAGAAAACAAAATACAAAATACGTGGATCGAGCGGATTTCAATTAGTCGGGAGTGTCTCTTTTTATGTATTTTCTGTAGTGCAACGCATATATTCAATTACGACGCATTATTTAACAGGTGTGATCATACCAGCACTAATGCACCGGATCCCATCAAAACTCCGCAGTTAAGCGTACTTAGGCGAGAGTAGTACTAGGATGGGTGACCTCTTGGGAAGTCCTCGTGTTGCAACTTTTTTTTTTGATTTATTTCGGATATTCTGGTGACCTCCTGGGAAGTCCTCGTGTTGCACCTTTTTATTTATTTATTTATTTCGGATATTCTGGCCAAGTTAGGAAGCAACACGGGCAAGTTGACAAGAAATCGATTTTAGCGTTGTTCTTTTTATTTGTTCTAGGAAATATAAGGTTATTTGTTGTTTAGAAAACAAAATACAAAATACGTGGATCTAGCGGATTTCAATTAGTCGGGAGTGTCTCTTTTTATGTATTTTCTGTAGTGCAACGCATATATTCAATTACGACGCATTATTTAACAGGTGCGATCATACCAGCACTAATGCACCGGATCCCATCAGAACTCCGCAGTTAAGCGTGCTTGGGCGAGAGTAGTACTAGGATGTGTGACCTCCTGGGAAGTCCTCGTGTTGCACCTTTTTTTTTGATTTATTTCGGATATTCTAGCCAAGTTTCGAAGCAACACGGGCAAGTTGACAAGAAATCGATTTTAGCGTTGTTCTTTTTATTTGTTCTAGGAAATATAAGGTTATTTGTTGTTTAGAAAACAAATTACAAAATACGTGGATCGAGCGGATTTCAATTAGTCGGGAGTGTCTCTTTTTATGTATTTTCTGTAGTGCAACGCATATATTCAATTACGACGCATTATTTAACAGGTGCGATCATACCAGCACTAATGCACGGGATCCCATCAGAACTCCGCAGTCAAGCTTGCTTGGGCGAGAGTAGTACTAGGATGGGTGACCTCCTGGGAAGTCTTTGTGTTGCACCTTTTTTTTTTATTTATTTCGGATATTCTGGCCAAGTTTCGAAGCAACACGGGCAAGTTGACAAGAAATCGATTTTAGCGTTGTTCTTTTTATTTGTTCTAGCAAATATAAGACTATTTGTTGTTTAGAAAACAAAATACAAATTACGTGGATCGAGCGGATTTCAATTAGTCGGGAGTGTCTCTTTTTATGTATTTTCTGTAGTGCAACGCATATATTCAATTACGACGCATTATTTAACAGGTGCGATCATACCAGCACTAATGCACCGGATCCCATTAGAACTCCGTAGTTAAGCGTGCTTGGGCGAGAGTAGTAATAGGATGGGTGACCTCCTTGGAAGTCCTCGTGTTGCACCTTTTTTTTTTGATTTATTTCGGATATTCTGGCCAAGTTTCGAAGCAACACGGGCAAGTTGACAAGAAATCGATTTTAGTGTTGTTCTTTTTATTTGTTCCAGGAAATATAAGGTTATTTGTTGTTTAGAAAACAAAATACAAAATACGTGGATCGAGCGGATTTCAATTAGTCGGGAGTGTCTCTTTTTATGTATTTTCTGTAGTGCAACGCATATATTCAATTACGACGCATTATTTAACAGGTGCGATCATACCAGCACTAATGCACCGGATCCCATCAGAACTCCGCTGTAAAGCACGCTTGGGCGAGAGTGGTACTAGGATGGGTGACCTCCTGGGAAGTCCCCGTGTTGCACCTTTTTTTTTTGATTTATTTCGGATATTCTGGCCAAGTTTCGAAGCAACACGGGCAAGTTGACAAGAAATCGATTTTAGCGTTGTTCTTTTTATTTGTTCTAGGAAATATAAGGTTATTTTTTGTTTAGAAAACAAAATACAAAATACGTGGATCGAGCGGATTTCAATTAGTCGGGAGTGTCTCTTTTTATGTATTTTCTGTAGTGCAACGCATATATTCAATTACGACGCATTATTTAATAGGTGCGATCATATCAGCACTAATGCACCGGATCCCATCAGAACTCCGCAGTTAAGCGTGCTTGGACGAGAGTAGGGAAGTCCTTGTGTTGCACCTTTTTTTTTATTTATTTCGGATATTCTGGCCAAGATTCGAAGCAACACGGGCAAGTTGACAAGAAATCGATTTTAGCGTTGTTCTTTTTATTTGTTCAAGGAAATATAAGGTTATTTGTTGTTTAGAAAACAAAATACAAAATACGTGGATCGAGCAGATTTCAATTAGTCGGGAGTGTCTCTTTTGATGTATTTTCTGTAGTGCAACGCATATATTCAATTACGACGCATTATTTAACAGATTCGATCATACCAGCACTAATGCACCGGATCCCATCAGAACTCCGCAGTAAAGCGTGCTTGGGCGAGAGTAGTACTAGGAATGGGTGACCTCCTGGGAAGTCCTCGTGTTGCACCTTTTTTTTTTGACTTATTTCGGATATTCTAGTTAAGTTTCGAAGCAACACGGGCAAGTTGACAAGAAATCGATTTTAGCATTGTTCTTTTTATTTGTTCTAGGAAATATAAGGTTATTTGTTGTTTAGAAAATAAAATACAAAATACGTGGATCGAGCGGATTTCAATTAGTCGGGAGTGTCTCTTTTTATGTATTTTCTGTAGTGCAACGCATATATTCAATTACGACGCATTATTTAACAGGTGCGATTATACCAGCACTAATGCACCGGATCCCATCAGAACTCTGCAGTCAAGCGTGCTCGGGCGAGAGTAGTACTAGGATGGGTGACCTCCTGGGAAATCCTCGTGTTGCACCTTTTTTTTTATTTATTTCGGATATTCTGGCCAAGTTTCGAAGCAACACGGGCAAGTTGACAAGAAATCGATTTTAGCGTTGTTCTTTTTATTTGTTCTAGGAAATATAAGGTTTTTTGTTGTTTAGAAAACAAAATACAAAATACGTGGATCGAGCGGATTTCAATTAGTCGGGAGTGTCTCTTTTTATGTATTTTCTGTAGTGCAACGCATATATTCAATTACGACGGATTATTTAACAGGTGCGATCATACCAGCACTAATGCACCGGATCCCATCAGAACTCCGCAGTTAAGCGTGCTTGGGCGGAAGTAGTACTATGATGGGTGACCTCCAAGGAAGTCCTCGTGTTGCACCTTTTTTTTTATTTATTTCGGATATTCTGGCCAAGTTTCGAAGCAACACGGGCAAGTTGACAAGAAATCGATTTTAGCGTTGTTCTTTTTATTTGTTCTAGGAAATATAAGGTTATTTGTTGTTTAGAAAACAAAATACAAAATACGTGGATCGAGCGGATTTCAATTAGTCGGGAGTGTCTCTTTTTATGTATTTTCTATAGTGAAACGCATATATTCAATTACGACGCATTATTTAACAGGTGCGATCATACCAGCACTAATGCACTGGATCCCATCAGAACTCCACAGTTAAGCGTACTTGGGCGAGAGTAGTACTAGGATGGGTGACCTCTTGGGAAGTCCTCGTGTTGCACCTTTTTTTTTGATTTATTTAGGATATTCTGGTGACCTCCTGGGAAGTCCTCGTGTTGCACCTTTTTTTTTATTTATTTCGGATATTCTGGCCAAGTTTCGAAGCAACACGGGCAAGTTGACAAGAAATCGATTTTAGCGTTGTTCTTTTTATTTGTTCTAGGAAATATAAGGTTATTTGTTGTTTAGAAAACAAAATACAAAATACGTGGATCGAGCGGATTTCAATTAGTCGGGAGTGTCTCTTTTTATGTATTTTCTATAGTGCAACACACATATTCAATTTCGACGCATTATTTAACAGGTGCGATCATACTAGCACTAATGCACCGGATCCCATCAGAACTCCGCAGTTAAGCATGCTTGGGCGAGAGTAGTAATAGGATGGGTGACCTCTTGGGAAGTCCTCGTGTTGCACCTTTTTTTTTGATTTATTTCGGATATTCTGGTGACCTCCTGGGAAGTCCTCGTGCTGCACATTTTTTTATTTATTTATTTCGGATATTCTAGCCAAGTTTCGAAGCAACACGGGCAAGTTGACAAGAAATCGATTTTAGCGTTGTTCTTTTTATTTGTTCTAGGAAATATAAGGTTATTTGTTGTTTAGAAAACAAAATACAAAATACGTGGATCGAGCGGATTTCAATTAGTCGGGAGTGTCTCTTTTTATGTATTTTCTGTAGTGCAACGCATATATTCAATTACGACTGATTATTTAACAGGTGTGATCATACCAGCACTAATGCACCGGATCCCATCAGAACTCCGCAGTTAAGCGTGCTCGGGCGAGAGTAGTACTAGGATGGGTGACCTCTTGGGAAGTCCTCGTGTTGCACCTTTTTTTTTTTATTTCGGATATTCTGGCCAAGTTTCGAAGCAACACGGGCAAGTTGACAAGAAATCGATTTTAGCGTTGTTCTTTTTATTTGTTCTAGGAAATATAAGGTTATTTGTTGTTTAGAAAACAAAAAATACAAAATACGTGGATCGAGCGGATTTCAATTAGTCGGGAGTGTCTCTTTTTATGTATTTTCTGTAGTGCAACGCATATATTCAATTACGACGCATTATTTAAAAGGTGCGATCATACCAGCACTAATGCACCGAATCCCATCAGAACTCTGCAGGTAAGCGTGCTCGGGTGAGAGTAGTACTAGGATGGGTGACCTCCTGGGAAGTCCTCGTGTTGCACCTTTTTTTTTTGATTTATTTCGGATATTCTGGCCAAGTTTCGAAGCAACACGGGCAAGTTGACAAGAAATCGATTTTAGCGTTGTTCTTTTTATTTGTTCTAGGAAATATAAGGTTATTTGTTGTTTAGAAAATAAAATACAAAATACGTGGATCGAGCGGATTTCAATTAGTCGGGAGTGTCTCTTTTTATGTATTTTCTGTAGTGCAACGCATATATTCAATTACGACGCATTATTTAACAGGTGCGATCATACCAGCACTAATGCACCGGATCGCATCAAAACTCCGCAGTTAAGCGTGCTTGGGCGAGAGTAGGGAAGTCCTCGTGTTGCACATTTTTTTTTATTTATTTCGGATATTCTGGCCAAGTTCCGAAGCAACACGGGCAAGTTGACAAGAAATCGATTTTAGCGTTGTTCTTTTTATTTGTTCTAGCAAATATAAGGTTATTTGTTGTTTAGAAAACAAAATACAAAATACGTGGATCGAGCGAATTTCAATTAGTCGGGAGTGTCTCTTTTTATGTATTTTCTGTAGTGCAACGCATATATTCAATTACGGCTCATTATTTAACAGGTGCGATCAAACCAGCACTAATGCACCGGTTCCCATCAGAACTCCGCAGTGAAGCGTGCTTGGGCGAGAGTAGTACTAGGATGGGTGACCTGCTGGGAAGTCCTCGTGTTGCACCTTTTTTTTATATTTATTTCGGATATTCTGGCCAAGTTTCGAAGCAACACGGGCAAGTTGACAAGAAATCGATTTTAGCGTTGTTCTTTTTATTTGTTCTAGGAAATATAAGGTTATTTGTTGTTTAGAAAACAAAATACAAAATACGTGGATCGAGCGGATTTCAATTAGTCGGGAGTGTCTCTTTTTATGTATTTTCTGTAGTGCAACGCAGATATTCAATTACGACGCATTATTTAACAGGTGCGATCATACCAGCACTAATGCACCGGATCCCATCAGAACTCCGCAGTGAAGCGAGCTTGGGCGAGAGTAGTACTAGGATGGGTGACCTCTTGGGAAGTCCTCGTGTTGCACCTTTTTTCTTTATTTATTTCGGATATTCTGGCCAAGTTTCGAAGCAACACGGGCAAGTTGACAAGAAATCGATTTTAGCGTTGTTCTTTTTATTTGTTCTAGGAAATATAAGGTTATTTGTTGTTTAGAAAACAAATTACAAAATACGTGGATTGAGCGGATTTCAATTAGTCGGGAGTGTCTCTTTTTATGTATTTTCTGTAGTGCAACGCATATATTCAATTACGACGCATTATTTAACAGGTGCGATCATACCAGCACTAATGCACCGGATCCCATTAGAACTCCGTAGTTAAGCGTGCTTGGGCGAGAGTAGTAATAGGATGGGTGACCTCCTTGGAAGTCCTCGTGTTGCACCTTTTTTTTTTGATTTATTTCGGATATTCTGGCCAAGTTTCGAAGCAACACGGGCAAGTTGACAAGAAATCGATTTTAGTGTTGTTCTTTTTATTTGTTCCAGGAAATATAAGGTTATTTGTTGTTTAGAAAACAAAATACAAAATACGTGGATCGAGCGGATTTCAATTAGTCGGGAGTGTCTCTTTTTATGTATTTTCTGTAGTGCAACGCATATATTCAATTACGACGCATTATTTAACAGGTGCGATCATACCAGCACTAATGCACCGGATCCCATCAGAACTCCGCGGTTAAGCGTGCTTGGGCGAGAGTAGTAAAAGGATGGGTGACCTCCTTGGAAGTCCTCGTGTTGCACCTTTTTTTTTTGATTTATTTCGGATATTCTGGCCAAGTTTCGAAGCAACACGGGCAAGTTGACAAGAAATCGATTTTAGCGTTGTTCTTTTTATTTGTTCTAGGAAATATAAGGTTATTTGTTGTTTAGAAAACAAAATACAAAATACGTGGATCGAGCGGATTTCAATTAGTCGGGAGTGTCTCTTTTTATGTATTTTCTATAGTGCAACACACATATTCAATTTCGACGCATTATTTAACAGGTGCGATCATACTAGCACTAATGCACCGGATCCCATCAGAACTCCGCAGTTAAGCATGCTTGGGCGAGAGTAGTAATAGGATGGGTGACCTCTTGGGAAGTCCTCGTGTTGCACCTTTTTTTTTGATTTATTTCGGATATTCTGGTGACCTCCTGGGAAGTCCTCGTGCTGCACATTTTTTTATTTATTTATTTCGGATATTCTAGCCAAGTTTCGAAGCAACACGGGCAAGTTGACAAGAAATCGATTTTAGCGTTGTTCTTTTTATTTGTTCTAGGAAATATAAGGTTATTTGTTGTTTAGAAAACAAAATACAAAATACGTGGATCGAGCGGATTTCAATTAGTCGGGAGTGTCTCTTTTTATGTATTTTCTATAGTGCAACGCATATATTCAATTACGACACATTATTTAACAGGTGCGATCATACCAGCACTAATGCATCGGATCCCATCAGAACTCCGCAGTTAAGCGTGCTTGGGCGAGAGTAGTACTAGAATGGGTGACCTCTTGGGAAGTCCTCGTGTTGCACCTTTTTTTTTTGATTTATTTCGGATATTCTGGCCAAGTTTCGAAGCAACACGGGCAAGTTGAAAGGAAATCGATTTTAGCGTTGTTCTTTTTATTTGTTCTAGGAAATATAAGGTTATTTGTTGTTTAGAAAACAAAATACAAAATACGTGGATCGAGCGGATTTCAATTAGTCGGGAGTGTCTCTTTTTATGTATTTTCTGTAGTGCAACGCATATATTCAATTACGACGCATTATTTAACAGGTGCGATCATACTAGCACTAATGTACCGGATCCCATCAGAACTCCGCAGTTAAGCGTGCTTGGGCGAGAGTAGTAATAGGATGGGTGACCTCCTTGGAAGTCCTCGTGTTGCACCTTTTTTTTTTGATTTATTTCGGATATTCTGGCCAAGTTACGAAGCAACACGGGCAAGTTGACAAGAAATCGATTTTAGCGTTGTTCTTTTTATTTGTTCTAGGAAATATAAGGTTATTTGTTGTTTAGAAAACAAAATACAAAATACGTGGATCGAGCGGATTTCAATTAGTCGGGAGTGTCTCTTTTTATGTATTTTCTATAGTGCAACGCATATATTCAATTACGACACATTATTTAACAGGTGCGATCATACCAGCACTAATGCATCGGATCCCATCAGAACTCCGCAGTTAAGCGTGCTTGGGCGAGAGTAGTACTAGAATGGGTGACCTCTTGGGAAGTCCTCGTGTTGCACCTTTTTTTTTTGATTTATTTCGGATATTCTGGCCAAGTTTCGAAGCAACACGGGCAAGTTGAAAGGAAATCGATTTTAGCGTTGTTCTTTTTATTTGTTCTAGGAAATATAAGGTTATTTGTTGTTTAGAAAACAAAATACAAAATACGTGGATCGAGCGGATTTCAATTAGTCGGGAGTGTCTCTTTTTATGTATTTTCTGTAGTGCAACGCATATATTCAATTACGACGCATTATTTAACAGGTGCGATCATACTAGCACTAATGTACCGGATCCCATCAGAACTCCGCAGTTAAGCGTGCTTGGGCGAGAGTAGTAATAGGATGGGTGACCTCCTTGGAAGTCCTCGTGTTGCACCTTTTTTTTTTGATTTATTTCGGATATTCTGGCCAAGTTACGAAGCAACACGGGCAAGTTGACAAGAAATCGATTTTAGCGTTGTTCTTTTTATTTGTTCTAGGAAATATAAGGTTATTTGTTGTTTAGAAAACAAAATACAAAATACGTGGATCGAGCGGATTTCAATTAGTCGGGAGTGTCTCTTTTTATGTATTTTCTATAGTGCAACGCATATATTCAATTACGAC
>JBBPBQ010000155.1:0-14440 GCA_037974755.1 Cicer yamashitae | reverse complement strand
TCATTTTGTGTCATTGGTTGAACATTTAGGTCATTTTCGTCCTCCCTAGGCTTATTCTAATCCAATAAGGGTTTTTAATCAATCTTGTGCATCCAATATGTAATTTTGTGTCATTTTGTGTCATTGGTTGAACATTTAGGTCATATTTGTCCTAGCTAGGCTTATTCTAATCCAATTAGGGTTTTTAACCAATCTTGTGCATCCAATATGTGATTTTGTGTAATTGGTTGAACATTTAGGTCATTTTCGTCCTCCCTAGGCTTATTCTAATCCAATTCGGGTTTTTAACCAATCTTGTGCATCCAGTATGTGATTTTGTGTCATTTTGTGTCGTTGGTTGAACATTTAGGTGATTTTCGTCCTCCCTAGGCTTATTCTAATCCAATTAGGGTTTTTAACCAATCTTGTGCATCCAATATGTGATTTTGTGTCATTGGTTGAACATTTAGGTCATTTTCGTCCTCCATAGGCTCATTCTAATCCAATTAGGGTTTTTAACCAATCTTGTGCATCCAGTATGTGATTTTGTGTCATTTTGTGTCATTTGTTGAACATTTAGGTCATTTTCGTCTTCCCTAGGCTTATTCTAATCCAATTAGGGTTTTTAACCAATCTTGTGCATCCAATATGTGATTTTGTGTCATTGGTTGAACATTTAGGTCATTTTCGTCCTCCCTAGGCTTATTCTAATCCAATCAGGGTTTTTAACCAATCTTGTGCATCCAATATGTGATTTTGTGTCATTGGTTGAATATTTAGGTCATTTTTGTCCTCCCTAGGCTTATTCTAATCCAATTAGGGTTTTTAACCAATCTTGTGCATCCAATATGTGATTTTGTGTCATTTTGTGTCATTTGTTGAACATTTTGGTCATTTTGGTCCTCCCTAGGCTTATTCTAATCCAATTAGGGTTTTTAACAAATCTTGTGCATCCAATATGTGATTTTCTGTCATTTTGTGTCATTGGTTGAACATTTAGGTCATTTTCATCCTCCCTAGGCTTATTATAATCCAATTAGGGTTTTTAACCAATCTTGTGCATCCAATATGTGATTTTGTGTCATTGGTTGAACATTTAGGTCATTTTCGTCCTCCATAGGCTTATTCTAATCCAATTAGGGTTTTTAACCAATCTTGTGCATCCAATATGTGATTTTGTATCATTTTGTTTCATTGGTTGAACATTTAGGTCATTTTCGTCCTCCCTAGGCTTATTCTAATCCAATTAGGGTTTTTTGATCAATCTTGTGCATCCAATATGTAATTTTGTGTCATTTTGTGTCATTTGTTGAACATTTAGGTCATTTTCGTCCTCCCTAGGCTTATTCTAATCCAATTAGGGTTTTTAACAAATCTTGTGCATCCAATATGTGATTTTCTGTCATTTTGTGTCATTGGTTGAACATTTAGGTCATTTTCGTCCTCCCTAGGCTTATTATAATCCAATTAGGGTTTTTAACCAATCTTGTGCATCCAATATGTGATTTTGTGTCATTGTTTGAACATTTAGGTCATTTTCGTCCTCCCTAGGCTTATTCTAATCCAATTAGGGTTTTTAACCAATCTTGTGCATCCAATATGTGATTTTGTGTCATTGGTTGAACATTTAGGTCATTTTCGTCCTCCCTAGGCTGATTCTAATCCAATTAGGGTTTTTAACCAATCTTGTGCAACGAATATTTGATTTTGTGTCATTGGTTGCATATTTAGGTAATCTTCGTCCTCCCTAGGCTTATTCTAATCCAATTAGGGTTTTTAACCAATCTTGTGCATCCAATATGTGATTTTGTGTCATTTTGTGTCAT
The DNA here is from genome assembly GCA_037974755.1 of Cicer yamashitae. Taxonomy (NCBI): domain Eukaryota; kingdom Viridiplantae; phylum Streptophyta; class Magnoliopsida; order Fabales; family Fabaceae; genus Cicer; species Cicer yamashitae. The sequence continues at coordinate 12,635 of JBBPBQ010000155.1, read as the reverse complement.
TGGTTTAACATTTAGGTAATTTTCGTCCTCCCTAGGCTTATTCTAATCCAATTAGGGTTTTTAACCAATCTTGTGCATCCAATATGTGATTTTGTGTCATTGGTTGAACATTTAGGTCATTTTCGTCCTCCCTAGGCTTATTCTAATCCAATTAGGGTTTTTAACCAATCTTGTGCATCCAATATGTGATTTTGTATCATTTTGTTTCATTGGTTGAACATTTAGGTCATTTTCGTTCTCCCTAGGCTTATTCTAATCCAATTAGGGTTTTTTTATCAATCTTGTGCATCCAATATGTAATTTTGTGTCATTTTGTGTCATTTGTTGAACATTTAGGTCATTTTCGTCCTCAATAGGCTTATTCTAATCCAATTAGGGTTTTTAACCAATCTTGTGCATCCAATATGTGATTTGGTGTCATTGGTTGAACATTTAGGTCATTTTCGTCCTCCCTAGGCTTATTCTAATCCAATAAGGGTTTTGAACCAATCTTGTGCATCCAATATGTGATTTTGTGTCATTTTTTGTCATTGGTTGAACATTTAGGTCATTTTTGTCCTCCCTAGGCTTATTCTAATCCAATTAGGGTTTTTAACCAATCTTGTGCATCCAATATGTGATTTTGTGTTATTTTGTGTCATTTGTTGAACATTTAGGTCATTTTGGTCCTCCCTAGGCCTATTCTAATCCAATTAGGGTTTTTAACAAATCTTGTGCATCCAATATGTGATTTTCTGTCATTTTGTGTCATTAGTTGAACATTTAGGTCATTTTCGTCCTTCCTAGGCTTATTATAATCCAATTAGGGTTTTTAACCAATCTTGTGCATCGAATATGTGATTTTGTGTCATTGGTTGAACATTTAGGTCATTTTCGTCCTCCCTAGGCTTATTCTAATCCAATTAGGGTTTTTAACCAATCTTGTGCATCCAATATGTGATTTTGTATCATTTTGTTTCATTGGTTGAACATTTAGGTCATTTTCGTCCTCCCTAGGCTTATTCTAATCCAATTAGGGTTTTTTTATCAATCTTGTGCATCCAATATGTAATTTTGTGTCATTTTTTGTGATTGGTTGAACATTTAGGTCATTTTTGTCCTCCCTAGGCTTATTCTGATCCAATTAGGGTTTTTAACCAATCTTGTGCATCCAATATGTGATTTTGTGTAATTGGTTGAACATTTAGGTCATTTTCGTCCTCCCTAGGCTTATTCTAATCCAATTAGGGTTTTTAACCAATCTTGTGCATCCAATATGTGATTTTGTGTCATTGGTTGAACATTTAGGTCATTTTCGTCCTGCCTAGGCTTATTCTAATCCAATTAGGGTTTTAAACCAATCTTGTGCATCCAATATGTGATTTTGTGTGATTTTGTGTCATTGGTTGAACATTTAGGTCATTTTCGTCCTCCCTAGGCTTATTCTAATCCAATTAGGGTTTTTAACCAATCTTGTGCATCCAATATGTGATTTTGTGTCATTTTGTGTCCTTGGTTGAACATTTAGGTCATTATCGTCCTCCCTAGACTTATTCTAATCCAGTTAGGGTTTTTAACCAATCTTGTGCATCCAATATGTGATTTTGTGTCATTTTGTGTCATTGGTTGAACATTTAGGTCATTTTCGTCCTCCCTAGGCTTATTCTAATCCAATTAGGGTTTTTAACCAATCTAGTGCATCCAATATGTGATTTTGTGTCATTTTGTGTCATTAGTTGAACATTTAGGTCATTTTCGTCCTCCCTAGGCTTATTCTAATCCAATTAGGGTTTTTAACCAATCTTGTGCATCCAATATGTGATTTTGTGTCATTTTGTGTCATTAGTTGAACATTTAGGTCATTTTCGTCCTCCCTAGGATTATTCTAATCCAATCAGGGTTTTTAACCAATCTTGTGCATCCAATATGTGATTTTGTGATTGGTTGAACATTTAGGTCATTTTCGTCCTCCCTAGGCTTATTCTAATCCAATTAGGGTTTTTAACCAATCTTGTGCATCCAATATGTGATTTCGTATCATTTTGTGTCATTGGTTGAACATTTAGGTCATTTTCGTCCTCCCTAGGCTTATTCTAATCCAATAAGGGTTTTTAATCAATCTTGTGCATCCAATATGTAATTTTGTGTCATTTTGTGTCATTGGTTGAACATTTAGGTCATTTTCGTCCTCCCTAGGCTTATTCTAATCCAATTAGGGTTTTTAACCAATCTTGTGCATCCAATATGTAATTTTGTGTCATTGGTTGAAGATTTAGGTCATTTTCGTCCTCCCTAGGCTTATTCTAATCCAATTAGGGTTTTTAACCAATCTTGTGCAACCAATGTGTGATTTTGTGTCATTGGTTGAACATTTAGGTCATTTTCGTCCTCCCTAGGCTATATCTAATCCAATTAGAGTTTTTAACCAATCTTGTGCATCCAATATGTGATTTTGTGTCATTTTGTGTCATTGGTTGAACATTTAGGTCACTTTCGTCCTCCCTAGGCTTATTCTAATCCAATTAGGGTTTTTAACCAATCTTGTGCATCCAATATGTGATTTTGTATCATTTTGTGTCATTGGTTGAACATATAGGTCATTTTCGTCCTCCATAGGCTTATTCTAATCCAATTAGGGTTTTTAACCAATCTTGTGCAACCAATATGTAATTTTGTGTCATTGGTTGAACATTTAGGTCATTTTTGTCCTCCCTAGGCTTATTCTAATCCAATTAGGGTTTTTAACCAATCTTGTGCATCCAATATGTGATTTTGTGTCATCGGTTGAACATTTAGGTCATTTTTGTCCTCCCTAGGCTTATTCTAATCCAATTAGGGTTTTTAACCAATCTTGTGCATCCAATATGTGATTTCGTATCATTTTGTGTCATTGGTTGAACATTTAGGTCATTTTCGTCCTCCCTAGGCTTATTCTAATCCAATGAGGATTTTTAATCAATCTTGTGCATCCAATATGTAATTTTGTGTCATTTTGTGTCATTGGTTGAACATTTAGGTCATTTTCGTCCTCCCTAGGCTTATTATAATCCAATTAGGGTTTTTAACCAATCTTGTGCATCCAATATGTGATTTTGTGTCATTGGTTGAACATTTAGGTCATTTTCGTCCTCCCTAGGCTTATTCTAATCCAATTAGGGTTTTTAACCAATATTGTGCATCCAATATGTGATTTTGTGTCATTGGTTGAACATTTAGGTCATTTTCGTCCTCCCTATGCTTATTCTAATCCAACTAGAGTTTTTAACCAATCTTTTGCATCCAATATGTGATTTTGTGTCATTGGTTGAACATTTAGGTCATTTTCGTCCTCCCTAGGCTTATTCTAATCCAATTTGGGTTTTTAACCAATCTTGTGCATCCAATATGTGATTTTGTGTCATTGGTTGAACATTTAGGTCATTTTCGTCCACCCTAGGCTTATTCTAATCCAATTAGGGTTTTTAACCAATCTTGTGCATCCATTATGTGATTTTGTGTCATTTTGTGTCATTGGTTGAACATTTAGGTCATTTTCGTCCTCCCTAGGATTATTCTAATCCAATCAGGGTTTTTAACCAATCTTGTGCATCCAATATGTGATTTTGTGATTGGTTGAACATTTAGGTCATTTTCGTCCTCCCTAGGCTTATTATAATCCAATTACGGTTTTTAACCAATCTTGTGCATCGAATATGTGATTTGGTGTCATTGGTTGAACATTTAGGTCATTTTCGTCCTCCATAGGCTTATTCTAATCCAATTAGGGTTTTTAACCAATCTTGTGCATCCAGTATGTGATTTTGTGTCATTTTTTGTCATTGGTTGAACATTTAGGTCATTTTCGTCCTTCCTAGGCTTATTCTAATCCAATTAGGGTTTTTAACCAATCTTGTCCATCCAATATGTGATTTTGTGATTGGTTGAAGATTTAGGTCATTTTCGTCCTCCCTAGGCTTATTCTAATCCAATTAGGGTTTTTAACCAATCTTGTGTATCCAATATGTGATTTCGTATCATTTTGTGTCATTGGTTGAACATTTAGGTCATTTTCGTCCTCCCTAGGCTTATTCTAATCCAATAAGGGTTTTTAATCAATCTTGTGCATCCAATATGTAATTTTGTGTCATTTTGTGTCATTGGTTGAACATTTAGGTCTTTTTTGTCCTCCTTAGGCTTATTCTAATCCAATTAGGGTTTTTAACCAATCTTGTGCATCCAATATGTGATTTTGTGTCATCGGTTGAACATTTAGGTCATTTTTGTCCTCCCTAGGCATATTCTAATCCAATTAGGGTTTTTAACCAATCTTGTGCATCCAATATGTGATTTCGTATCATTTTGTGTCATTGGTTGAACATTTAGGTCATTTTCGTCCTCCCTAGGCTTATTCTAATCCAATAAGGGTTTTTAATCAATCTTGTGCATCCAATATGTAATTTTGTGTCATTTTGTGTCATTGGTTGAACATTTAGGTCATTTTTGTCCTCCCTAGGCTTATTCTAATCCAATTAGGGTTTTTAACCAATCTTGTGCATCCAATATGTGATTTTGTGTAATTGGTTGAACATTTAGGTCATTTTCGTCCTCCCTAGGCTTATTCTAATCCAATTAGGGTTTTTAACCAATCTTGTGCATCCAGTATGTGATTTTGTGTCATTTTGTGTCATTGGTTGAACATTTAGGTCATTTTCGTCCTCCCTAGGCTTATTCTAATCCAATTAGGGTTTTTAACCAATCTTGTGCATCCAGTATGTGATTTTGTGTCATTTTGTGTCATTGGTTGAACATTTAGGTCATTTTCGTCCTCCCTAGGCTTATTATAATCCAATTAGGGTTTTTAACCAATCTTGTGCATCCAATATGTGATTTTGTGTCATTGGTTGAACATTTAGGTCATTTTCGTCCTCCCTAGGCTTATTCTAGTCCAATTAGGGTTTTTAACCAATCTTGTGCATTCAATATGTGATTTTGTATCATTTTGTTTCATTGGTTGAACATTTAGGTCATTTTCGTCCTCCCTAGGCTTATTCTAATCCAATTAGGGTTTTTTGATCAATCTTGTGCATCCAATATGTAATTTTCTGTCATTTTGTGTCATTTGTTGAACATTTAGATCATTTTCGTCCTCCCTAGGCTTATTCTAATCCAATTAGGGTTTTTAACAAATCTTGTGCATCCAATATGTGATTTTTGTCATTTTGTGTCATTGGTTGAACATTTAGGTCATTTTCGTCCTCCCTAGGCTTATTATAATCCAATTAGGGTTTTTAACCAATCTTGTGCATCCAATATGTGATTTTGTGTCATTGGTTGAATATTTAGGTCATTTTCGTCCTCCCTAGGCTTATTCTAGTCCAATTGGGGTTTTTAACCAATCTTGTGCATCCAATATGTGATTTTGTATCATTTTGTTTCATTGGTTGAACATTTAGGTCATTTTCGTCCTCCCTAGGCTTATTCTAATCCAATTAGGGTTTTTTTATCAATCTTGTGCATCCAATATGTAATTTTGTGTCATTTTTTGTCATTGGTTGAACATTTAGGTCATTTTTGTCCTCCCTAGGCTTATTCTGATCCAATTAGGGTTTTTAACCAATCTTGTGCATCCAATATGTGATTTTGTGTAATTGGTTGAACATTTAGGTCATTTTCGTCCTCCCTAGGCTTATTCTAATCCAATTAGGGTTTTTAACCAATCTTGTGCAACCAATATGTGATTTTGTGTCATTGGTTGAACATTTAGGTCATTTTCGTCCTCCATAGGCTTATTCTAATCCAATTAGGGTTTTTAACCAATCTTGTGCATCCAGTATGTGATTTTGTGTCATTTTGTGTCATTGGTTGAACATTTAGGTCATTTTCGTCCTCCCTAGGCTTATTCTAATCCAATTAGGGTTTTTAACCAATCTTGTCCATCCAATATGTGATTTTGTGATTGGTTGAAGATTTAGGTCATTTTCGTCCTCCCTAGGCTTATTCTAATCCAATTAGGGTTTTTAACCAATCTTGTGCATCCAATATGTGATTTCGTATCATTTTGTGTCATTGGTTGAACATTTAGGTCATTTTCGTCCTCCCTAGGCTTATTCTAATCCAATAAGGGTTTTTAATCAATCTTGTGCATCCAATATGTAATTTTGTGTCATTTTGTGTCATTGGTTGAACATTTAGGTCATATTTGTCCTCCCTAGGCTTATTCTAATCCAATTAGGGTTTTTAACCAATCTTGTGCATCCAATATGTGATTTTGTGTAATTGGTTGAACATTTAGGTCATTTTCGTCCTCCCTAGGCTTATTCTAATCCAATTCGGGTTTTTAACCAATCTTGTGCATCCAGTATGTGATTTTGTGTCATTTTGTGTCGTTGGTTGAACATTTAGGTGATTTTCGTCCTCCCTAGGCTTATTCTAATCCAATTAGGGTTTTTAACCAATCTTGTGCATCCAATATGTGATTTTGTGTCATTGGTTGAACATTTAGGTCATTTTCGTCCTCCATAGGCTCATTCTAATCCAATTAGGGTTTTTAACCAATCTTGTGCATCCAGTATGTGATTTTGTGTCATTTTGTGTCATTTGTTGAACATTTAGGTCATTTTCGTCTTCCCTAGGCTTATTCTAATCCAATTAGGGTTTTTAACCAATCTTGTGCATCCAATATGTGATTTTGTGTCATTGGTTGAACATTTAGGTCATTTTCGTCCTCCCTAGGCTTATTCTAATCCAATCAGGGTTTTTAACCAATCTTGTGCATCCAATATGTGATTTTGTGTCATTGGTTGAATATTTAGGTCATTTTTGTCCTCCCTAGGCTTATTCTAATCCAATTAGGGTTTTTAACCAATCTTGTGCATCCAATATGTGATTTTGTGTCATTTTGTGTCATTTGTTGAACATTTTGGTCATTTTGGTCCTCCCTAGGCTTATTCTAATCCAATTAGGGTTTTTAACAAATCTTGTGCATCCAATATGTGATTTTCTGTCATTTTGTGTCATTGGTTGAACATTTAGGTCATTTTCATCCTCCCTAGGCTTATTATAATCCAATTAGGGTTTTTAACCAATCTTGTGCATCCAATATGTGATTTTGTGTCATTGGTTGAACATTTAGGTCATTTTCGTCCTCCATAGGCTTATTCTAATCCAATTAGGGTTTTTAACCAATCTTGTGCATCCAATATGTGATTTTGTATCATTTTGTTTCATTGGTTGAACATTTAGGTCATTTTCGTCCTCCCTAGGCTTATTCTAATCCAATTAGGGTTTTTTGATCAATCTTGTGCATCCAATATGTAATTTTGTGTCATTTTGTGTCATTTGTTGAACATTTAGGTCATTTTCGTCCTCCCTAGGCTTATTCTAATCCAATTAGGGTTTTTAACAAATCTTGTGCATCCAATATGTGATTTTCTGTCATTTTGTGTCATTGGTTGAACATTTAGGTCATTTTCATCCTCCCTAGGCTTATTATAATCGAATTAGGGTTTTTAACCAATCTTGTGCATCCAATATGTGATTTTGTGTCATTGGTTGAACATTTAGGTCATTTTCGTCCTCCCTAGGCTTATTCTAATCCAATTAGGGTTTTTAACCAATCTTGAGCATCCAATATGTGATTTTGTGTCATTGGTTGAACATTTAGGTCATTTTCGTCCTCCCTAGGCTTATTCTAATCCAATTAGGGTTTTTAACCAATCTTGTGCATCCAATATGTGATTTTGTGTCATTTTGTGTCATTGGTTGAACATTTAGGTCATTTTCGTCCTCCCTAGGCTCTTTTTAATGCAATTAGGGTTTTTAACCAATCTTGTGCATCCAATATGTGATTTTGTGTCATTGGTTGAACATTTAGGTCATTTTCGTCCTCCCTAGGCTTATTCTAATCCAATTAGGGTTTTTAACCAATCTTGTTCATCCAATATGTGATTTTGTGTCATTGGTTGAACATTTAGGTCATTTTCGTCCTCCCTAGGCTTATTCTAATCCAATTAGGGTTTTTAACCAATCTTGTGCATCCAATATGTGATTTTCTGTCATTTTGTGTCATTGGTTGAACATTTAGGTCATTTTCGTCTTCCCTAGGCTTATTCTAATCCAATTTGGGTTTTAACCAATCTTGTGCATCCAATATGTGATTTTCTGTCATTTTGTGTCATTGGTTGAACATTTACGTCATTTTTGTCCTCCCTAGGCTTATTAAAATCCAATTAGGGTTTTTAACCAATCTTGTGCATCCAATATGTGATTTTGTGTCATTGGTTGAACATATAGGTCATTTTCGTCCTCCATAGGCTTATTCTAATCCAATTAGGGTTTTTAACCAATCTTGTGCATCCAATATGTGATTTTGTGTCATTGGTTGAACATTTAGGTCATTTTCGTCCTCCCTAGGCTTATTCGAATCCAATTAGGGTTTTTAACCAATCTTGTGCATCCAATATGTGATTTTGTGTCATTTTGTGTCATTGGTTGAACATTTAGGTCATTTTCGTCCTCCCTAGGCTTATTCTAATCCAATTAGGGTTTTTAACCAATCTTGTGCATCCAATATGTGATTTTGTGTCATTTTGTGTCATTGGTTGAACATTTAGGTCATTTTCGTCCTCCCTAGGCTTATTCTAATCGAATTAGGGTTTTTAACCAATCTTGTGCATCCAATATGTGATTTTATGTCATTGGTTGAACATTTAGGTCATTTTCGTCCTCCCTTGGGTTATTCTTATCCAATTAGGGTTTTTAACAAATCTTGTGCATCCAATATGTGATTTTGTGTCATTTTGTGTCATTGGGTGAACATTTAGGTCATTTTCGTCCTCCCTAGGCTTATTCTAATCCAATTACGGTTTTTAACCAATCTTGTGCATCCAATATGTGATTTTGTGTCATTTTGTGTCATTGGTTGAACATTTAGGTCATTTTCATCCTCCCTAGGCTTATTCTAATCCAATTAGGGTTTTTAACCAATCTTGTGCATCCAGTATGTGATTTTGTGTCATTTTGTGTCATTGGTTGAACATTTAGGTCATTTTCGTCCTCCCTAGGCTTATTCTAATCCAATTAGGGTTTTTAACCAATCTTGTGCATCCAATATGTGATTTTGTGTTTGGTTGAACATTTAGGTCATTTTCGTCCTCCCTAGGCTTATTCTAATCCAATTAGGGTTTTTAACCAATCTTGTGCATCCAATATGTGATTTTGTGTCATTTTGTGTCATTGGTTGAACATTTAGGTCATTTTCGTCCTCCCTAGGCTTATTCTTATCCAATTAGGGTTTTTAACCAATCTTGTGCATCCAATATGTGATTTTGTGTCATTTAGTGTCATTGGTTGAACATTTAGGTCATTTTCGTCCTCCCTAGGCTTATTCTAATCCAATTAGGGTTTTTAACCAATCTTGTGCATCCAATATGTGATTTTGTGTCATTTTGTGTCATTGGTTGAACATTTAGGTCATTTTCGTCCTCCCTAGGCTTATTCTAATCCAATTAAGGTTTTTAACCAATCTTGTGCATCCAATATGTGATTTTGTGTCATTGGTTGAACATTTAGGTCATTATCGTCCTCCCTAGGCTTAATCTAATCCAATTAGGGTTTTTAACCAATCTTGTGCATCCAATATGTCATTTAGTGTCATTGGTTGAACATTTAGGTCATTTTCGTCCTCCCTTGGGTTATTCTTATCCAATTATGGTTTTTAACAAATCTTGTGCATCCAATATGTGATTTTGTGTCATTTTGTATCATTGGTTGAACATTTAGGTCATTTTCGTCCTCCCTAGGCTTATTCTAATCCAATTAGGGTTTTTAACCAATCTTGTGCATCCAATATGTGATTTTGTGTCATTTTGTGTCATTGGTTGAACATTTAGGTCATTTTCGTCCTCCCTAGGCTTATTCTAATCCAATTAGAGTTTTTAACCAATCTTGTGCATCCAATACGTGATTTTGTGTCATTTGTTGAACATTTAGGTCATTTTCGTCATCGCTATGCTTATTCTAATCCAATTAGGGTTTTTAACCAATCTTGTGCATCCAATATGTGATTTTGTGTCATTTTGTGTCATTGGTTGAACATTTAGGTCATTTTCGTCCTCCCTAGGCTTATTCTAATCCAATTAGGGTTTTTAACCAATCTTGTGCATCCAATATGTGATTTTGTGTCATTTTGTGTCATTGGTTGAACATTTAGGTCATTTTCGTCCTCCCTAGGCTTATTCTAATCCAATTAGGGTTTTTAACATATCTTGTGCATCCAATATTTGATTTTGTGTCATTTTGTGTCATTGGTTGAACATTTAGGTCATTTTCGTCCTCCCTAGGCTTATTCTAATCCAATTAGGGTTTTTAACCAATCTTGTGCATCCAATATGTGATTTTGTGTCATTTTGTGTCATTGGTTGAACATTTAGGTCATTTTCGTCCTCCCTAGGCTTATTCTTATCCAATTAGGGTTTTTAACCAATCTTGTGCATCCAATATGTGATTTTGTGTCATTTTGTGTCATTGGTTGAACATTTAGGTCACTTTCGTCCTCGCTAGGCTTATTCTAATCCAATTAGGATTTTTAACCAATCTTGTGCATCCAATATGTGATTTTGTGTCATTTTGTGTCATTGGTTGAACATTTAGGTCATTTTCGTCCTCCCTAGGCTTATTCTAATCCAATTAGGGTTTTTAACCAATCTTGTGCATTCAATATGTGATTTTGTGTCATTTTGTGTCATTGGTTGAACATTTAGGTCATTTTCGTCCTCCCTAGGCTTATTCTAATCAAATTAGGGTTTTTAACCAATCTTGTGCATCCAATATGTGATTTTGTGTCATTGGTTGAACATTTAGTTCATTTTTGTCCTCCCTAGGCTTATTCTAATGCAATTAGGGTTTTTAACCAATCTTGTGCATATAATAAGTGATTTTGTGTCATTGGTAATCCAATTAGGTCATTTTCATCCTCGCTAGGCTTATTCTAATCCAATTAGGATTTTTAACCAATCTTGTGCATCCAATATGTGATTTTGTGTCATTTTGTGTCATTGGTTGAACATTTAGGTCATTTTCGTCCTCCCTAGGCTTATTCTAATCCAATTAGGGTTTTTAACCAATCTTGTGCATTCAATATGTGATTTTGTGTCATTTTGTGTCATTGGTTGAACATTTAGGTCATTTTCGTCCTCCCTAGGCTAATTCTAATCAAATTAGGGTTTTTAACCAATCTTGTGCATCCAATATGTGATTTTGTGTCATTGGTTGAACATTTAGTTCATTTTTGTCCTCCCTAGGCTTATTCTAATCCAATTAGGGTTTTTAACCAATCTTGTGCATATAATAAGTGATTTTGGGTCATTGGTAATCCAATTAGGTCATTTTCATCCTCGCTAGGCTTATTCTAATCCAATTAGGATTTTTAACCAATCTTGTGCATCCAATATGTGATTTTGTGTCATTTTGTGTCATTGGTTGAACATTTAGGTCATTTTCGTCCTCCCTAGGCTTATTCTAATCCAATTAGGGTTTTTAACCAATCTTGTGCATTCAATATGTGATTTTGTGTCATTTTGTGTCATTGGTTGAACATTTAGGTCATTTTCGTCCTCCCTAGGCTTATTCTAATCAAATTAGGGTTTTTAACCAATCTTGTGCATCCAATATGTGATTTTGTGTCATTGGTTGAACATTTAGTTCGTTTTTGTCCTCCCTAGGCTTATTCTAATCCAATTAGGGTTTTTAACCAATCTTGTGAATATAATAAGTGATTTTGTGTCATTGGTAATCCAATTAGGTCATTTTCATCCTCGCTAGGCTTATTCTAATCCAATTAGGATTTTTAACCAATCTTGTGCATCCAATATGTGATTTTGTGTCATTTTGTGTCATTGGTTGAACATTTAGGTCATTTTCGTCCTCCCTAGGCTTATTCTAATCCAATTAGGGTTTTTAACCAATCTTGTGCATTCAATATGTGATTTTGTGTCATTTTGTGTCATTGGTTGAACATTTAGGTCATTTTCGTCCTCCCTAGGCTTATTCTAATCAAATTAGGGTTTTTAACCAATCTTGTGCATCCAATATGTGATTTTGTGTCATTGGTTGAACATTTAGGTCATTTTCGTCCTCCCTAGGCTTATTCTAATCGAATTAGGGTTTTTAACCAATCTTGTGCATCCAATATGTGATTTTGTATCATTTTGTTTCATTGGTTGAACATTTAGGTCATTTTCGTCCTCCATAGGATTATTCTAATCCAATTAGGGTTTTTTTATCAATCTTGTGCATCCAATATGTATATTTGTGTCATTTTGTGTCATTTGTTGAACATTTAGGTCATTTTCGTCCTCCCTAGGCTTATTCTAATCCAATTAGGGTTTTTAACAAATCTTGTGCATCCAATATGTGATTTTCTGTCATTTTGTGTCATTGGTTGAACATTTAGGTCATTTTCGTCCTCCCTAGGCTTATTATAATCCAATTAGGGTTTTTCCCCAATCTTGTGCATCCAATATGTGATATTGTGTCATTGGTTGAACATTTAGGTCATTTTCGTCCTCCCTAGGCTTATTCTAATCCAATTAGGGTTTTTAACCAATCTTGTGCATCCAATATGTGATTTTGTATCATTTTGTTTCATTGGTTGAACATTTAGGTCATTTTCGTCCTCC
>JBBPBQ010000153.1:0-14463 GCA_037974755.1 Cicer yamashitae | reverse complement strand
AAAACCCTAATTGGATTAGAATAAGCCTAGGGAGGACGAAAATGACCTAAATGTTCAACCAATGACACAAAATCACATATTGGATGGTCAAGATTGGTTAAAAACCCTAATTGGATTAGAATAAGCCTACTGAGGACAAAAATGACCTAAATGTTCAACAAATGACACAAAATGACACAAAATCACATATTGGATGCACAAGATTTTTTAAAAACCCTAACTGGATTAGAATAAGCCTAGGGAGGACAAAAATGACCTAAATATTCAACCAATGACACAAAATCACATATTGGATGCACAAGATTGGTTAAAAACCCTAATTGGATTAGAATAAGCCTAGGGAGGACGAAAATGACCTAAATGTTCAACCATTGACACAAAATCACATATTGGTGCACAAGATTGGTTAAAAACCCTAATTGGATTAGAATAAGCCTACGGAGGACGAAAATGACCTAAATGTTCAACAAATGACACAAAATGACACAAAATCACATATTGGATGCACAAGATTGGTTAAAAACCCTAATTGGATTAGAATAAGCCTAGGGAGGACGAAAATGACCTAAATGTTCAACCAATGCACAAAATGACACAAAATCACATATTGGATGCACAAGATTGGTTTAAAACCCTAATTGGATGAGAATAAGCCTAGGGAGGACGAAAATGACCTAAATGTTCAACCAATGACAGAAAATCACATATTGGATGCACAAGATTGGTTAAAAACCCTAATTGGATTAGAATAAGCCTACGGAGGACGAAAATGACCTAAATGTTCAACAAATGACACAAAATGACACAAAATCACATATTGGATGCACAAGATTGGTTAAAAACCCTAATTGGATTAGAATAAGCCTAGGGAGGACGAAAATGAACTATATGTTCAACCAACGACACAAAATGACACAAAATCACATATTGGATGCACAAGATTGGTTAAAAACCCTAATTGGATTAGAATAAGCCTAGGGAGGACGAAAATGACCTAAATGTTCAACCAATGACATAAAATGATACAAAATCACATATTGGATGCACAAGATTGGTTAAAAACCCTAATTGGATTAGAATAAGCCTAGGGAGGACGAAAATGACCTAAATGTTCAACCAATGACACAAAATCACATATTGGATGCACAAGATTGGTTAAAAACCCTAATTGGATTAAAATAAGCCTTGGGAGGACAAAAATGGCCTAAATGTTCAACCAATGACACAAAATCACATATAGGATGCACAAGATTGGTTAAAAACCCTAATTGGATTAGAATAAGCCTAGGGAGGACGAAAATGACCTAAATGTTCAACCAATGACACAAAATCACATATTGGATGCACAAGATTGGTTAAAAACCCTAATTGGATTATAATAATCCTAGGGAGGACGAAAATGACCTAAATGTTCAACCAATGAAACAAAATGACACAAAAACACATATTGGATGCACAAGATTGGTTTAAAACCCTAATTGGATTAGAATAAGCCTAGGGAGGACGAAAATGACCTAAATGTTTAACCAATGACACAAAATCACATATTGGATGCACAAGATTGGTTAAAAACCCTAATTGGATTAGAATAAGCCTAGGGAGGACGAAAATGACCTAAATGTTCAACCAATGACACAAAATAACACAAAATCACATATTGGATGCTCAAGATTGGTTAAAAACCCTAATTGGATTAGAATAAGCCTAGGGAGGACGAAAATGACCTAAATGTTCAACCAATGACACAAAATCACATATTGGATGCACAAGATTGGTTAAAAACCCTAATTGGATCAGAATAAGCCTATGTAGGACGAAATTGACCTAAATGTTCAACCAATGATACAAAATCACATATCGGATGCACAAGATTGGTTAAAAACCCTAATTGCATTAGAATAAGCCTAGGGAGGACGAAAATGACCTAAATGTTCAACCAATGACACAAAATGACACAAAATCACATTTTGGATGCACAAGATTGGTTAAAAACCCTAATTGGATTAGAATAAGCCTAGGGAGGACGAAAATGATCTAAATGTTCAACCAATGACACAAAATCACATATTGGATGCACAAGATTGGTTAAAAACCCTAATTGGATTAGAATAAGCCTATGGATGACGAAAATGACCTAAATGTTCAACCAATGACACAAAATCACATATTGGATGCACAAGATTGGTTAAAAACCCTAATTGGATTAGAATAAGCCTAGGGAGGACGAAAATGACCTAAATGTTCAACCAATGACACAAAATCACATATTGGATGCACAAGATTGGTTAAAAACGTTAATTGGATTAGAATAAGCCTAGGGAGGACGAAAATGACCTAAATGTTCAACCAATGACACAAAATGACACAAAATCACATATTGGATGCACAAGATTGGTTAAAAACCCTAATTGGATTAGAATAAGCCTAGGGAGGACGAAAATGACCTAAATGTTCAACCAATGACACAAAATCACATATTGGATGCACAAGATTGGTTAAAAACCGTAATTGCATTAGAATAAGCCTAGGGAGGACTAAAATGACCTAAATGTTCAACCAATGATTCAAAATGAAACAAAATCACATATTGGATGCACAAGTTTGGTTAAAAACCCTAATTGGATTAGAATAAGCCTAGGGAGGACGAAAATGACCTAAATGTTCAACCAATGACACAAAATCACATATTGGATGCACAAGATTGGTTAAAAACCCTAATTGGATTATAATAATCCTAGGGAGGACGAAAATGACCTAAATGTTCAACCAATGACACAAAATCACATATTGGTTGCACAAGATTGGTTTAAAACCCTAATTGGATTAGAAGAAGCCTACGGAGGACGAAAATGACCTAAATGTTCAACAAATGACACAAAATGACACAAAATCACATATTGGATGCACAAGATTGGTTAAAAACCCTAATTGGATTAGAATAAGCCTAGGGAGGACGAAAATGACCTAAATGTTCAACCAATGACACAAAATCACATATTGGATGCACAAGATTGGTTAAAAACCCAAATTGGATTAGAATAAGCCTAGGCAGGACGAAAATGACCTAAATGTTCAACCAATGACACAAAATGACACCAACTCACATATTGGATGCACAAGATTGGTTAAAAACCCTAAGTGCATTAGAATAAGCCTAGGGAGGACGAAAATGACCTAAATGTTCAACCAATGACACAAAATCACATATTGGATGCACAAGATTGGTTAAACACCCTAATTGGATTAGAATAAGCCTAGGGAGGACGAAAATGACCTAAATGTTCAACCAATGACACAAAATGACACAAACTCACATATTGGATGCACAAGATTGGTTAAAAACCCAAATTGGATTAGAATAAGCCTAGGGAGGACGAAAATGACCTAAATGTTCAACCAATGACACAGAATGACACCAAATCACATATTGGATGCACAAGATTGGTTAAAAACCCTAATTGGATTAGAATAAGCCTAGGGAGGACGAAAATGACCTAAATGTTCAACCAATGACACAAAATCACATATTGGATGCACAAGATTGGTTAAAAACCCTAATTGGATTATAATAATGCTAGGGAGGACGAAAATGACCTAAATGTTCAACCAATGACACAAAATGACAGAAAATCACATATTGGATGCACAAGATTGGTTAAAAACCCTAATTGGATTAGAATAAGCCTACGGAGGACGAAAATGACCTAAATGTTCAACAAATGACACAAAATGACACAAAATCACATATATGATGCACAAGATTGGTTAAAAACCGTAACTGGATTAGAATAAGCCTAGGGAGGACAAAAATGACCTAAATATTCAACCAATGACACAAAATCACATATTGGATGCACAGGATTGGTTAAAAACCCTAATTGGATTAGAATAAGCCTAGGGAGGGCGAAAATGACCTAAATGTTCAACCAATGACACAAAATCACATATTGGATGCACAAGATTGGTTAAAAACCCTAATTGGATTAGAATAAGCCTAGGGAGGACAAAAATGACCTAAATGTTCAACCAATGACACAAAATGACAGAAAATCATATATTGGATGCACAAGATTGGTTAAAAACCCTAATTGGATTAGAATAAGCCTAGGGAGGACGAAAATGACCTAAATGTTCAACCAATGACACAAAATGACACAAAATCACATATTGGATGCACAAGATTGGTTTAAAACCCTAATTGGATTAGAATAAGCCTAGGGAGGACGAAAATGACCTAAATGTTCAACCAATGACACAAAATCAAATATTGGATGCACAAGATTGGTTAAAAACCCTAATTGGATTAGAATAAGCCTAGGGAGGACGAAAATGACCTAAATGTTCAACCAATGACACAAAATGACAGAAAATCACATATTGGATGCACAAGATTGGTTAAAAACCCTAATTGGATTAGAATAAGCTTAAGGAGGACGAAAATGACCTAAATGTTCAACCAATGACACAAAATGACACAAAATCACATATTGGATGCACAAGATTGGTTAAAAACCCTAATTGGATTAGAATAAGCCTAGGGAGGACGAAAATGACCTAAATGTTCAACCTATGACACAAAATGACACAAAATCACATATTGGATGCACAAGATTGGTTAGAAACCCAAATTGGATTATAATAAGCCTAGGGAGGACGAAAATGACCTAAATGTTCAACCAATGACACAAAATGACACAAAATCACATATTGGATGCACAAGATTGGTTAAAAACCCTAATTGGATTAGAATAAGCCTAGGAAGATGAAAATGACCTAAATGTTCAACCAATGACCCAAAATGACACAAAATCATATATTGGATGCACAAGATTGGTTAAAAACGCTAATTGGATTATAATAAGCCTAGGGAGGACGAAAATGACCTAAATGTTCAACCAATGACACAAAATCACATATTGGATGCACAAGATTGGTTAAAAACCCTAATTGGATTAGAATAAGCCTAGGGAAGATGAAAATGACCTAAATGTATAACCAATGACCCAAAATGACACAAAATCACATATTGGATGCACAAGATTGGTTAAAAACTCTAATTGGATTAGAATAAGCCTAGGGAGGAAGAAAATGACCTGAATGTTCAACAAATGACACAAAATCACAAATTGGATGCACAAGTTTGCTTAAAAACCCTAATTGGATTTGAATAAGCCTAGGGAGGACGAAAATGACCTAAATGTTCAACCAATGACACAAAATCACATATTGGATGCACAAGATTGCTTAAAAACCCTAATTGGATTAGAATAAGCCTAGGGAGAACGAAAATGACCTAAATGTTCAACCAATCACACAAAATGACACAAAATTACATATTGGATGCACAAGATTGGTTAAAAACCCTAATTGGATTAGAATAAGCCTAGGGAGGACGAAAATGACATAAATGTTCAACCAATGACACAAAATCACATATTGGATGCACAAGATTGGTTAAAAACCCTAATTGGATTAGAATAAGCCTAGGGAGGACGAAAATGACATAAATGTTCAACCAATGACACAAAATGACACAAAATCACATATTGGATGCACAAGATTGGTTAAAAACCCTAATTGGATTAGAATAAGCCTAGGGAGGACGAAAATGACCTAATTGGATTACAGATGACACAAAATGACACAAAATCACATATTGGATGCACAAGATTGGTTAAAAACCCTAATTGGATTAGAATAAGCCTAGGGAGGACGAAAATGACCTAAATGTTCAACCAATGACACAAAATCACATATTGGATGGTCAAGATTGGTTAAAAACCCTAATTGGTTTAGAATAAGCCTACGGAGGACAAAAATGACCTAAATGTTCAACAAATGACACAAAATGACACAAAATCGCATATTGGATGCACAAGATTGGTTAAAAAACCTAACTGGATTAGAATAAGCCTAGGGAGGACAAAAATGACCTAAATATTCAACCAATGACAGAAAATCACATATTGGATGCACAAGATTGGTTAAAAACCCTGATTGGATTAGAATAAGCCTACGGAGGACGAAAATGACCTAAATGTTCAACAAATGACACAAAATGACACAAAATCACATATTGGATGCACAAGATTGGTTAAAAACCCTAATTGGATTAGAATAAGCCTAGGGAGGACGAAAATGACCTAAATGTTCAACGAATGACACAAAATCACATATTGGATGCATAAGATTGGTTAAAAACCCTAATTGGATTAGAATAAGCCTAGGGAGGACGAAAATGACCTAAATGTTCAACCAATGACACAAAATGACACAAAATCACATATTGGATGCACTAGATTGGTTAAAAACCCTAATTGGATTAGAATAAGCCTACGGAGGACGAAAATGACCTAAATGTTCAACAAATGACACAAAATGACACAAAATCACATATTGGATGCACAAGATTGGTTAAAAACCCTAATTGGATTAGAATAAGCCTAGGGAGGACGAAAATGACCTAAATGTTCAACCAATGACACAAAATCACATATTGGATGCACAAGATTGGTTAAAAACCCTAATTGGATTAGAATAAGCCTAGCAAGGACGAAAATGACCTAAATGTTCAACCAATGACACAAAATGACACAAAATCACATATTGGATGCACAAGATTGGTTAAAAACCCTAATTGGATTAGAATAAGCCTAGGGAGGACAAAAATGACCTAAATGTTCAACCAATGACACAAAATCACATATTGGATGCACAAGATTGGTTAAAAACCCTAATTGGATTAGAATAAGCCTAGGGAGGACGAAAATGACCTAAATGTTCAACCAATGACACAAAATGACACAAAATCACATATTGGATGCACAAGATTGGTTAAAAACCCTAATTGGATTAGAATAAGCCTAGCGAGGACGAAAATGACCAAATTGGATTACCAATGACACAAAATCACTTATTATATGCACAAGATTTGTTAAAAACCCTAATTGGATTAGAATAAGCCTAGCGAGGACGAAAATGAACTTAATATTCAACCAATGACACAAAATGACACAAAATCACATATTGGATGCACAAGATTGGTTAAAAACCCTAATTGGATTAGAATAAGCCTAGGGAGGACGAAAATGACCTAAATGTTCAACCAATGACACAAAATCACATATTAGATGCACAAGATTGGTTAAAAACCCTAATTGGATTAGAATAAGCCTAGGGTGGACGAAAATGACCTAAATGTTCAACGAATGACACAAAATCACATATTGGATGCATAAGATTGGTTAAAAACCCTAATTGGATTAGAATAAGCCTAGGGAGGACGAAAATGACCTAAATGTTCAACCAATGACACAAAATGACACAAAATCACATATTGGATGCACAAGATTGGTTAAAAACCCTAATTGGATTAGAATAAGCCAAGGGAGGACGAAAATGACCTAAATGTTCAACCAATCACACAAAATGCCACAAAATCACATATTGGATGCACCGGATTGGTTAAAAACCCTAATTGGATTAGAATAAGCCTATGAAGGACGAAAATGATCTAAATGTTCAACCAATGACACAAAATCACATATTGGATGCACAAGATTGGTTAAAAACCCTAATTGGATTAGAATAAGCCTAGGGAGGACGAAAATGACCTAAATGTTCAACCAATGACACAAAATCACATATTGGATGCACAAGATTGGTTAAAAACCCTAATTGGATTAGAATAAGCCTAGGAAGGTCGAAAATGACCTAAATGTTCAACCAATGACACAAAATGACACAAAATCACATATTGGATGCACAAGATTGGTTAAAAACCCTAATTGGATTAGAATAAGCCTAGGGAGGACGAAAATGACCTAAATGTTCAATCGATGACACAAAATGACTCAAAATCACATACTGGATGCACAAGATAGGTTAAAAACGCTAATTGGATTAGAATAAGCCTAGGGAGGACGAAAATGACCTAAATGTTCAACCGATGACACAAAATGATACAAAATCACATATTGGATGCACAAGATTGGTTAAAAACCCTAATTGGATTAGAATAAGCCTAGGGAGGACGAAAATGACCTAAATGTTCAACCAATGACACAAAATCACATATTGGATGCACAAGATTGGTTAAAAACCCTAATTGGATTATAATAATCCTAGGGAGGACGAAAATGACCTAAATGTTCAACCGATGACACAAAATGATACAAAATCACATATTGGATGCACAAGATTGGTTAAAAACCCTAATTGGATTAGAATAAGCCTAGGGAGGACGAAAATGACCTAAATGTTCAACCAATGACACAAAATCACATATTGGTGCACAAGATTGGTTAAAAACCCTAATTGGATTAGAATAAGCCTATGGAGGACGAAAATGATCTATATGTTCAACCAACGACACAAAATGACACAAAATCACATATTGGATGCACAAGATTTTTTAAAAACCCTAATTGGATTAGAATAATCCTAGGGAGGACGAAAATGACCTAAATCTTCAATCGATGACACAAAATGACTCAAAATGACATACTGGATGCACAAGATTGGTTAAAAACCCTAATTGGATTAGAATAAGCCTAGGGACGTTGAAAATGACCTAAATGTTCAACCGATGACACAAAATGATACAAAATCACATATTGGATGCACTAGATTGGTTAAAAACCCTAATTGGATTAGAATAAGCCTAGGGAGGACGAAAATGACCTAAATGTTCAACCAATGACACAAAATCACATATTGGATGCACAAGATTGGTTAAAAACCCTAATTGGATTATAATAATCCTAGGGAGGACGAAAATGACCTAAATGTTCAACCAATGACACAAAATGACAGAAAATCACATATTGGATGCACAAGATTGGTTAAAAACCCTAATTGGATTAGAATAAGCCTACGGAGGACGAAAATGACCTAAATGTTGAACAAATGACACAAAATGACACAAAATCACATATTGGATGCACTAGATTGGTTAAAAACCCTAATTGGATTAGAATAAGCCTAGGGAGGACGAAAATGACCTAAATGTTCAACCAATGACACAAAATCACATATTGGATGCACAAGATTGGTTAAAAACCCTAATTGGATTATAATAATCCTAGGGAGGACGAAAATGACCTAAATGTTCAACAAATGACACAAAATGACAAAAAATCACATATTGGATGCACAAGATTGGTTAAAAACCCTAATTGGATTAGAATAAGCCTAGGGAGGACGAAAATGACCTAAATGTTCAACCAATGACACAAAATCACATATTGGATGCACAAGATTGGTTAAAAACCCTAATTGGATTAGAATAAGCCGAGGGAGGACGAAAATGACCTAAATGTTCAACCAATGACACAAAATGACAGAAAATCACATATTGGATGCACAAGATTGGTTAAAAACCCTAATTGGATTAGAATAAGCCTACGGAGGACGAAAATGACCTAAATGTTCAACAAATGACACAAAATGAAAAAAAATCACATATTGGATGCACAAGATTGGTTAAAAACCCTAATTGGATTAGAATAAGCCTAGGGAGGACGAAAATGACCTAAATGTTCAACCAATGACACAAAATCACATATTGGATGCACAAGATTGGTTAAAAACCCTAATTGGATTAGAATAAACCTAGGGAGGACGAAAATAACTTAAATGTTTAACCAATGACACAAAATCACATATTGGATGCACAAGATTGGTTAAAAACCCTAATTGGATTAGAATAAGCCTAGGGAGGACGAAAATGACCTAAATGTTCAACCAATGACACAAAATCACATATTGGATGCACAAGATTGGTTAAAAACCCTAATTGGATTAGAATAAGCATAGGGAGGACGAAAATGACCTAAATGTTCAACAAATGACACAAAATGACAGAAAATCACATATTGGATGCTCAAGATTGGTTAAAAACCCTAATTGGATTAGAATAAGCCTACGGAGGACGAAAATGACCTAAATGTTCAACAAATGACACAAAATGACACAAAATCACATATTGGATGCACAAGATTGGTTAACAACCCTAATTGGATTAGAATAAGCCTAGGGAGGACGAAAATGACCTAAGTGTTCAACCAATGACACAAAATCACATATTGGATGCACAAGATTGGTTAAAAACCCTAATTGGATTATAATAATCCTAAGGAGGACGAAAATGACCTAAATGTTCAACCAATGACACAAAATGAATAGAAAATCACATATTGGATGCACAAGATTGGTTAAAAACCCTAATTGGATTAGAATAAGCCTAGGGAGGACGAAAATGACCTAAATGTTCAACCAATGACACAAAATGACACAAAATCACATATTGGATGCACAAGATTGGTTAAAAACCCTAATTGGATTAGAATAAGCCTATGGAGGACGAAAATGACCTAAATGTTCAACGAATGACACAAAATCACATATTGGATGCATAAGATTGGTTAAAAACCCTAATTGGATTAGAATAAGCCTAGGGAGGACGAAAATGACCTAAATGTTCAACCAATGACACAAAATGACACAAAATCACATATTGGATGCACTAGATTGGTTAAAAACCCTAATTGGATTAGAATAAGCCTACGGAGGACGAAAATGACCTAAATGTTCAACAAATGACACAAAATGACACAAAATCACATATTGGATGCACAAGATTGGTTAAAAACCCTAATTGGATTAGAATAAGCCTAGGGAGGACGAAAATGACCTAAATGTTCAACCAATGACACAAAATCACATATTGGATGCACAAGATTGGTTAAAAACCGTAATTGGATTAGAATAAGCCTATGGAGGACGAAAATGACCTAAATGTTCAACCAATGACACAAAATCACATATTGGATACCCAAGATTGGTTAAAAACCCTAATTGGATTAGAATAAGCCTAGGGAGGACGAAAATGACCTAAATGTTCAACCAATGACACAAAATGACACAAAATCACATATTGGATGCACAAGATTGGTTAAAAACCCTAATTGGATTAGAATAAGCCCAGGGAGGACAAAAATGACCTAAATATTCAAATAATGACACAAAATCACATATTGGATGCACAAGATTGGTTAAAAACCCTAATTGGATTATAATAATCCTAGGGAGGACGAAAATGACCTAAATGTTCAACCAATGACACAAAATGACAGAAAATCACATATTGGATGCACAAGATTGGTTAAAAACCCTAATTGTATTAGAATAAGCCTACGGAGGACGAAAATGACCTAAATGTTCAACAAATGACACAAAATGACAAAAAATCACATATTGGATGCACAAGATTGGTTAAAAACCCTAATTGGATTAGAATAAGCCTAGGGAGGACGAAAATGACCTAAATGTTCAACCAATGACACAAAATGACAGAAAATCACATATTGGATGCACAAGATTGGTTAAAAACCGTAATTGGATTAGAATAAGCCTAGGGAGGACGAAAATGACCTAAATGTTCAACCAATGACACAAAATCATATATTGGATGCACAAGATTGGTTAAAAACCCTAATTGGATTATAATAATCCTAGGGAGGACGAAAATGACCTAAATGTTCAACCAATGACACAAAATGACAGAAAATCACATATTGGATGCACAAGATTGTTTAAAAACCCTAATTGGATTAGAATAAGCCTACGGAGGACGAAAATGACCTAAATGTTCAACAAATGACACAAAATGACACAAAATCACATATTGGATGCACAAGATTGGTTAAAAACCCTAATTGGATTAGAATAAGCCTAGGGAGGACGAAAATGACCTAAATGTTCAACCAATGACACAAAATCACATATTGGATGCACAAGATTGGTTAAAAACGCTAATTGGATTAGAATAAGCCTATGGAGGACGAAAATGACCTATATGTTCAACCAATGACACAAAATCACATATTGGATGCACAAGATTGGTTAAAAACCCTAATTGGATTAGAATAAGCCTATGGAGGATGAAAATGACCTAAATGTTCAACCAATGACACAAAATCACATATTGGATGCACAAGATTGGTTAAAAACCCTAATTGGATTAGAATAAGCCTAGGGAGGACGAAAATGACCTAAATGTTCAACCAATAACCCAAAATGACACAAAATCGCATATTGGATGCACAATATTGGTTAAAAACCCTAATTGGATTAGAATAAGGCTCGGGAGGACAAAAATGACCTAAATGTTCATCCAATGGTACAAAATCACATATTGGATGCACTAGATTGGTTAAAAACCCTAATTGGATTAGGATAAGCCTAGGGAGGACGAAAATGACCTAAATGTTCAACCAATGACACAAAGTCACATATTGGATGCACAAGATTAGTTAAAAACCCGAATTGGATTAGAAAAAGCCTAGCGAGGACGAAAATGACCTAAATGTTCAACCAATGACACAAAGTCACACATTGGATGCACAAGATTGGTTAAAAACCCTAATTGGATTAGAATAAGCCTAGGGAGGACGAAAATGACCTAAATGTTCAACCAATGACACAAAATGACACAAAATCACATATTGGATGCACAAGATTGGTTTAAAACCCTAATTGGATTAGAATAAGCCTAGGGAGGACGAAAATGACCTAAATGTTCAACCAATGACACAAAATCACATATTGGATGGTCAAGATTGGTTAAAAACCCTAATTGGTTTAGAATAAGCCTACGGAGGACAAAAATGACCTAAATGTTCAACAAATGACACAAAATGACACAAAATCGCATATTGGATGCACAAGATTGGTTAAAAAACCTAACTGGATTAGAATAAGCCTAGGGAGGACAAAAATGACCTAAATATTCAACCAATGACAGAAAATCACATATTGGATGCACAAGATTGGTTAAAAACCCTGATTGGATTAGAATAAGCCTACGGAGGACGAAAATGACCTAAATGTTCAACAAATGACACAAAATGACACAAAATCACATATTGGATGCACAAGATTGGTTAAAAACCCTAATTGGATTAGAATAAGCCTAGGGAGGACGAAAATGACCTAAATGTTCAACGAATGACACAAAATCACATATTGGATGCATAAGATTGGTTAAAAACCCTAATTGGATTAGAATAAGCCTACGGAGGACGAAAATGACCTAAATGTTCAACAAATGACACAAAATGACACAAAATCACATATTGGATGCACAAGATTGGTTAAAAACCCTAATTGGATTAGAATAAGCCTAGGGAGGACGAAAATGACCTAAATGTTCAACCAATGACACAAAATCACATATTGGATGCACAAGATTGGTTAAAAACCCTAATTGGATTATAATAATCCTAGGGAGGCCGAAAATGACCTAAATGTTCAACCAATGACACAAAATGACAGAAAATCACATATTGGATGCTCAAGATTGTTTAAAAACCCTATTTGGATTAGAATAAGCCTACGGAGGACGAAAATGACCTAAATGTTCAACAAATGATACAAAATGACACAAAATCACATATTGGATGCACAAGATTGGTTAAAAACCCTAATTGGATTAGAATAAGCCTACGGAGGACGAAAATGGCCTAAATGTTCAACTAATGACACAAAATGACACAAAATCACATATTGGATGCACAAGATTGGTTAAAAACCCTAACTGGATTAGAATAAGCCTAGGGAGGACAAAAATGACCTAAATATTCAACCAATGACACAAAATCACATATTGGATGCACAAGATTGGTTAAAAACCCTGATTGGATTAGAATAAGCCTAGGGAGGGCGAAAATGACCTAAATGTTCAACCAATGACACAAAATCACATATTGGTGCACAAGATTGGTTAAAAACCCTAATTGGATTAGAATAAGCCTATGGAGGACGAAAATGATCTATATGTTCAACCAACGACACAAAATGACACAAAATGACATATTGGATGCATAAGATTTTTTAAAAACCCTAATTGGATTAGAATAATCCTAGGGAGGACGAAAATGACCTAAATGTTCAATCGATGACACAAAATGACTCAAAATCACATACTCGATGCACAAGATTGGTTAAAAACCCTAATTGGATTAGAATAAGCCTAGGGACGACGAAAATGACCTAAATGTTCAACCGATGACACAAAATGATACAAAATCACATATTGGATGCACTAGATTGGTTAAAAACCCTAATTGGATTAGAATAAGCCTAGGGAGGACGAAAATGACCTAAATGTTCAACCAATGACACAAAATCACATATTGGATGCACAAGATTGGTTAAAAACCCTAATTGGATTATAATAATCCTAGGGAGGACGAAAATGACCTAAATGTTCAACCAATGACACAAAATGACAGAAAATCACATATTGGATGCACAAGATTGGTTAAAAACCCTAATTGTATTAGAATAAGCCTACGGAGGACGAAAATGACCTAAATGTTCAACAAATGACACAAAATGACAAAAAATCACATATTGGATGCACAAGATTGGTTAAAAACCCTAATTGGATTAGAATAAGCC
>JBBPBQ010000152.1:0-14463 GCA_037974755.1 Cicer yamashitae | reverse complement strand
ATTAGAATAAGCCTTGGGAGGACGAAAATGACCTAAATGTTCAACCAATGACACAAAATAACACAAAATCACATATTGGATGCACAAGATTGGTTAAAAACCCTAATTGGATTAGAATAAGCCTATGGAGGACGAAAATGACCTAAATGTTCAACCAACGACACAAAAATGACACAAAATCACATATTGGATGCACAAGATTGGTTAAAAACCCTAATTGGATAAGAATAAGCCTAGGGAGGACGAAAATGACCTAAATGTTCAACCAATGACACAAAATGACACAAAATCACTTATTGGATGCACAAGATTGGTTAAAAACCCTAATTGTTTAGAATAAGCCTAGGGAGGACGAAAATGACCTAAATTTTCAACCAATGACACAAAATGACACAAAATCACATATTGGATGCACAAGATTGGTTAAAAACCCTAATTGCATTACAATAAGCCTAGGGAGGACGAAAATGACCTAAATGTGCAACCAATGACACAAAATCACATATTGGATGCACAAGATTGGTTAAAAACCCTAATTGGATTAGAATAAGCCTAGGGAGGACGAAAATGACCTAAATTTTCAACCAATGACACAAAATGACACAAAATCACATATTGGATGCACAAGATTGGTGAAAAACCCTTATTGGATTAGAATAAGCCTAGGGAGGATGAAAATGACCTAAATGTTCAACCAATGACACAAAATGACACAAAATCACATATTGGATGCACAAGATTGGTCAAAAACCCTAAATGGATTCGAATATGCCTAGGGAGGACGAAAATGACCTAAATGTTCAACCAATGACACAAAATCACATTTTGGATGCACAAGATTGGTTAAAAACCCTAATTGGATTTGAATAAGCCTAGGGAGGACGAAAATGACCTAAATGTTCAACCAATGACACAAAACCACATATTGGATGCACAAGATTGGTTAAAAACCCTAGTTGGATTAGAATAAGCCTAGGGAGGCAAAAATGACATCAATGTTCAACCAATGAAACAAAATCACATATTGGATGCACAAGATTGGTTAAAAACCCTAATTGGATTAGAATAAGGTTGGGGAGGACGAAAATGACCTAAATTTTAAACCAATGACACAAAATCACTTATTGGATGCACAAGATTGGTTAAAAACCCTAATTGGATTAGAATAAGCCTAGGGAGGACAAAAATGACCTAAATGTTCAACCAATGACACAAAATCACATATTTGATGCACAAGATTGGTTAAAAACCCTAATTGGATTAGAATAAGCCTAGGGAGGACGAAAATGACCTAAATGTTCAACCAATGACACAAAACGACACAAAATCACATATTGGATGCACAAGATTTGTTAAAAACCCTAATTGGATTAGAATAAGCCTATGGAGGACGAAAATGACCTAAATGTTCAACCAATGACACAAAATGACACAAAATCACATATTGGATGCACAAGATTGGTTAAAAACCCTAATTGGATAAGAATAAGCCTAGGGAGGACGAAAATGACCTAAATGTTCAACCAATGACACAAAATGACACAAAATCACATATTGGATGCACAAGAATCGTTAAAAATCCTAATTGGATTAGAATAAGCCTAGGGAGGACGAAAATGACCTAAATGTTCAACCAATGACACAAAATGACACAAAATCACATATTGGATGCACAAGATTGGTTAAAAACCCTAATTGGATTATAATAAGCATAGGGAGGACGAAAATAACCTAAACGTTCAACCAATGACACAAAATCACATATTTGATGCACAAGATTGGTTAAAAACCCTAATTGGATTAGAATAAGCCTAGGAAAGGACGAAAATGACCTAAATATTCAACCAACGACACAAAACGGCACAAAATCACATATTGGATGCACAAGATTGGTTAAAAACCCTAATTTGATTAGAATAAGCCTAGGGAGGACGAAAATGACCTAAACGTTCAACCAATGACATAAAATCACATATTTGATGCACAAGATTGGTTAAAACCCTAATTGGATTAGTATAAGCCTAGGGAGGACGTAAATGACCTAAATGTTCAACCAATGACACAAAATGACACAAAATCACATATTGGATGCACAAGTTTGGCTAAAAACCCTAATTGGATGAGAATAAGCCTAGGGAGGACGAAAATGACCTAAATGTTCAACCAATGACACAAAATGACACAAAATCACATATTGAATGCACAAGATTGATTAAAAACCCTAATTGGATTAGAATAAGCATAGGGAGGACGAAAATGACCTAAATGTTCAACCAATGACACAAAATGACACAAAATCACATATTGGATGCACAAGATTGGTTAAAAACCCTAATTGGATTAGAATAAGCCTAGGGAGGACGAAAATGACCTAAACGTTCAACCAATGACACAAAATGAAACAAAATCACATATTGGATGCACAAGATTGGTTAAAAACCCTAATTGGATTAGAATAAGCCTAGGGAGGACGAAATTGACCTAAATGTTCAACCAATGACACAAAATGACACAAAATCACATATTGGATGCACAAGATTGGTTAAAAATCCTAATTGGATTAGAATAAGCCTAGGGAGGACGAAAATGACCTAAATGTTAAACCAATGACACAAAATCACATACTGGGTGCACAAGATTGGTTAAAAACCCTAATTGGATTAGAATAAACCTAGGGAGGACGAAAATGACCTAAATGTTCAACCAATGACACAAAATCACATATTGGATGCACAAGATTGGTTAAAAACCCTAATTGGATAAGAATAAGCCTAGGGAGGACGAAAATGACCTAAATGTTCAACCAATGACACAAAATGACACAAAATCACATATTGGATACACAAGATTGGTTAAAAACCGTAATTGGATTAGAATAAGCCTAGGGAAGACGAAAATGACATAAATGTTCAACCAATGACACAAAATTACATATTGGATGCACAAGATTGGTTAAAAACCCTAATTGGATTAGAATAAGCCTAGGGAGGACGAAAATGACCTAAATGTTCAACCAATGACACAAAATGACAAAAAATCACATATTGGATGCACAAGATTGGTTAAAAACCCTAATTGGATTATAATAAGCCTAAGGAGGACGAAAATGACCTAAATATTCAACCAATGACACAAAATCACATATTGGATGCACAAAATTGGTTAAAAATCGTAATTGGATTAGAATAAGCCTAGGGAGGACGAAAATGACCTAAATGTTCAACCAATGACACAAAATGACACAAAATCACATATTGGATGCACAAGATTGGTTAAAAACCCTAATTGGATTATAATAAGCATAGGGAGGACGAAAATAACCTAAACGTTCAACCAATGACACAAAATCACATATTTGATGCACAAGATTGGTTAAAAACCCTAATTGGATTAGAATAAGCCTAGGAAAGGACGAAAATGACCTAAATGTTCAACCAACGACACAAAATGGCACAAAATCACATATTGGATGCACAAGATTGGTTAAAAACCCTAATTTGATTAGAATAAGCCTAGGGAGGACGAAAATGACCTAAACGTTCAACCAATGACATAAAATCACATATTTGATGCACAAGATTGGTTAAAACCCTAATTGGATTAGTATAAGCCTAGGGAGGACGTAAATGACCTAAATGTTCAACCAATGACACAAAATGACACAAAATCACATATTGGATGCACAAGTTTGGCTAAAAACCCTAGTTGGATGAGAATAAGCCTAGGGAGGACGAAAATGACCTAAATGTTCAACCAATGACACAAAATGACACAAAATCACATATTGAATGCACAAGATTGATTAAAAACCCTAATTGAATTAGAATAAGCATAGGGAGGACGAAAATGACCTAAATATTCAACCAATGACACAAAATGACACAAAATCACATATTGGATGCACAAGATTGGTTAAAAACCCTAATTGGATTAGAATAATCCTAGGTAGGACGAAAATGACCTAAACGTTCAACCAATGACACAAAATGACACAAAATCACATATTGGATGCACAAGATTGGTTAAAAACCCTAATTGGATTAGAATAAGCTTAGGGAGGACGAAAATGAAATAATGTTAAACCAACGAAACAAAATAGCACAAAATCACATATTGGATGCACATGATTTGTTAAAAACCCTAATTGGATTAGAATAAGCCTAGGGAGGACGAAAATGACCTAAATGTTCAACCAATGACACAATATGACACAAAATCACATATTGGATGCACAAGATTGGTTAAAAACCCTAATTGGATTAGAATAAGCCTAGGGACGACGAAAATGACCTAAATGTTCAACCAATGACACAAAATCACATATTGGATGCACAAGATTGGTTAAAAACCCTAATTGGATAAGAATAAGCCTAGGGAGGACGAAAATGACCTAAATGTTCAACCAATGACACAAAATGACACAAAATCACATATTGGATGCACAAGATTGGTTAAACACCACAATTGGATTAGAATAAGCCTAGGGAGGACGAAAATGACCTAAATGTTCAACCAATGACACAAAATGACACAAAATCACATATTGGATGCACAAGATTGGTTAAAAACCCTAATTGGATTAGAATAAGCCTAGGGACGACGAAAATGACCTAAATGTTCAACCAATTACACAAAATCACATATTGGATGCACAAGATTTGTTAAAAACCGTAATTGGATTAGAATAAGCCTAGGGAGGACGAAAATGACCGAAATGTTCAACCAAGGACACAAAATGACACAAAATCACATATTGGATGCACAAGATTGGTTAAAAACCCTAATTGGATTAGAATATGCCTAGGGAGGACGAAAATGACCTAAATGTTCAACCAAAGACACAAAATGACACAAAATCACATATTGGATGCACAAGATTGGTTAAAAACCCTAATTGGATTAGAATAAGCCTAGGGAGGACGAAAATGACCTAAATGTTCAACCAATGACACAAAATGACACAAAATCACATATTGGATGCACAAGATTGGTTAAAAACCCTAAATGGATTCGAATATGCCTAGGGAGGACGAAAATGACCTAAATGTTCAACCAATGACACACAATGACAAAAAATCACATATTGGATGCATAATATTGGTTAAAAACCCTAATTGGTTAGAATAAGCCTAGGGAGGATGAAAATGACCTAAATGTTCAACCAATGACACAAAATGACATCAAATCACATATTGGATGCACAAGATTAGTTAAAAACCCTAATTGGATTAGAATAAGCCTAGGGAGGACGAAAATGACCTAAATGTGCAACCAATGACACAAAATCACATATTGGATGCACAAGATTGGTTAAAAACCCTAATTGGATTAGAATAAGCCTAGGAAGGACGAAATTGACCTAAATGTTCAACCAATGACACAAAATCACATATTGGATGCACAAGATTGGTTAAAAACCCTAATTGGATTAGAATAAGCCTAGGGAGGACGAAAATGACCTAAATGTTCAACCAACGACACAAAATCACATATTGGATGCACAAGATTGGTTCAAAACCCTAATTGGATTAGAATAAGCCTATGGAGGACGAAAATGACCTAAATGTTCAAACAATGACACAAAATGGCACAAAATCACATATTGGATGCACAAGATTGGTTAAAAACCCTAATTGGATTAGAATAAGCCTAGGGAGGACCAAAATGACCTAAATGTTCAACCAATCACAAAATCACATATTGGATGCACAAGATTGGTTAAAAACCCTAATTGGATTAGAATAAGCCTAGGGAGGACGAAAATGACCTAAATGTTCAACCAATGACACAAAATGACAGAAAATCACATATTGGATGCACAAGATTGGTTAAAAACCCAAATTGGATTAGAATAAGCCTAGGGAGGACGAAAATGACCTAAATGTTCAACCAATGACACATAATGACAGAAAATCACATATTGGATGCACAAGATTGGTTAAAAACCGTAATTGGATTAGAATAAGCCTATGGAGGACGAAAATGACCTATATGTTCAACCAATGACACAAAATGACACAAAATCACATATTGGATGCACAAGATGGGTTCAAAACCCTAATTGGATTATAATAAGCCTAGGGAGGACAAAAATAACGTAAATGTTCAACCAATGACACAAAATGACAGAAAATCACATATTGGATGCACAAGATTGGTTAAAAACCCTAATTGGATTAGAATAAGCCTAGGGAGGACGAAAATGACCTAAATGTTCAACCAATGACACAAAATGACAAAAAATCACATATTGGATGCATAATATTGGTTAAAAACCCTAATTGGTTAGAATAAGCCTAGGGAGGACGAAAATGACCTAAATGTTCAACCAATGACACAAAATGACATCAAATCACATATTGGATGCACAAGATTAGTTAAAAACCCTAATTGGATTAGAATAAGCCTAGGGAGGACGAAAATGACCTAAATGTGCAACCAATGACACAAAATCACATATTGGATGCACAGGATTGGTTAAAAACCCTAATAGGATTAGAATAAGCCTAGGGAGGACGAAAATGACCTAAATGTTCAACCAATGACACAAAATGACACAAAATCACATATTGGATGCACAAGATTGGTTAGAAACCCTAATTGGATTAGAATAAGCCTAGGGAGGACGAAAATGACCTAAATGTTCAACCAACGACACAAAATGACACAAAATCAGATATTGGATGCACAAGATTGGTTAAAAACCCTAATTGGATTAGAATAAGCCTAGGGAGGACGAAAAAGACCTAAATGTTCAACCAACGACACAAAAATGACACAAAATCACATATTGGATGCACAAGAATGGTTAAAAACCCTAATTGGATTAGAATAAGCCTAGGGAGGACGAAATTGACCTAAATGTTCAACCAATGACACAAAATGACACAAAATCAAATATTGGATGCACAAGATTGGTTAGAAACCCTAATTGGATTACAATAAGCCTACGGAGGACGAAAATGACCTAAATGTTCAACCAATGACACAAAATGACACAAAATCCCATGTTGGATGCACAAGATTGGTTAAAAACGCTAATTGGATTAGAATAAGCCTAGGGATGACGAAAATGACCTAAATATTCAACCAATGACACAAAATGACACAAAATCAGATATTGGATGCACAAGATTGGTGAAAAACCCTAATTGGATTAGAATAAGCCTAGGGAGGACGAAAATGTCCTAAATGTTCAACCAATGACACAAAATGACACAAAATCAGATATTGGATGCACAAGATTGGTTAAAAACCCTAATTGGATTAGAATAAGCCTAGGGAGGACGAAAATGACCTAAATGTTCAACCAATGACACAAAATGACACAAAATCACATATTGGATGCACAAGATTGGTTAAAAACCCTAAATGGATTCGAATATGCCTAGGGAGGACGAAAATGACCTAAATGTTCAACCAATGACACAAAATCACATTTTGGATGCACAAGATTGGTTAAAAACCCTAATTGGATTTGAATAAGCCTAGGGAGGACGAAAATGACCTACATGTTCAACCAGTGACACAAAACCACATATTGGATGCACAAGATTGGTTAAAAACCCTAGTTGGATTAGAATAAGCCTAGGGAGGACGAAAATGACATAAATGTTCAACCAATGACACAAAATCACATATTGGATGCACAAGATTGGTTAAAAACCCTAATTGGATTAGAATAAGCCTTGGGAGGACGAAAATGACCTAAATGTTCAACCAATGACACAAAATAACACAAAATCACATATTGGATGCACAAGATTGGTTAAAAACCCTAATAGGATTAGAATAAGCCTAGGGGGGACGAAAATGACCTAAATGTTCAACCAATGACACAAAATCACATTTTGGATGCACAACATTGGTTAAAAACCCTAATTGGATGAGAATAAGCATAGGGAGGACGAAAATGACCTAAATGTTCACCCAATGACACAAAATGACACCAAATCACATATTGGAATCACAAGATTGGTTAAAAACCCTAATTGGATTAGAATAAGCCTAGGGATGATGAAAATGACCTAAATGTTCAACCAATGACACAAAATCACTTATTGGATGCACAAGATTGGTTAAAAACCCTAATTGGATTAGAATAAGCCTAGGGAGGACGAAAATGACCTAAATGTTCAACCAATGACACAAAATCACATACTGGATGCACAAGATTGGTTAAAAACCCTAATTGGATTAGAATAAGCCTAGCGAGGACGAAAATGACCTAATTGGATTACCAATGACACAAAATCACTTATTATATGCACAAGATTGGTTAAAAACCCTAATTGGATTAGAATAAGCCTAGGGAGGACGAAAATGACCTAAATGTTCAACCAACGACACAAAATCACATATTGGATGCACAAGATTGGTTAAAAACCCTAATTGGATTAGAATAAGCCTAGGGAGGACGAAAATGACCTAAATTTTCAACCAATGACACAAAATGACACAAAATCACATATTGGATGCACAAGATTGGTGAAAAACCCTAATTGGATTAGAATAAGCCTAGGGAGGACGAAAATTACCTAAATGTTCAACCAAGGACACAAAATGACACAAAATCAGATATTGGATGCACAAGATTGGTTAAAAACCCTAATTGGATTAGAATAAGCCTAGGGAGGACGAAAATGACCTAAATGTTCAACCAACGACACAAAAATGACACAAAATCACATATTGGATGCACAAGAATGGTTAAAAACCCTGATTGGATTAGAATAAGCCTAAGGAGGACGAAATTGACCTAAATGTTCAACCAATGACACAAAATGACACAAAATCAAATATTGGATGCACAAGATTGGTTAGAAACCCTAATTGGATTACAATAAGCCTACGGAGGACGAAAATGACCTAAATGTTCAACCAATGACACAAAGTGACACAAAATCCCATGTTGGATGCACAAGATTGGTTAAAAACGCTAATTGGATTAGAATAAGCCTAGGGATGACGAAAATGACCTAAATGTTCAACCAATGACACAAAATGACACAAAATCAGATATTGGATGCACAAGATTGGTGAAAAACCCTAATTGGATTAGAATAAGCCTAGGGAGGACGAAAATGACCTAAATGTTCAACCAATGACAAAAAATCAGATATTGGATGCACAAGATTGGTTAAAAACCCTAATTGGATTAGAATAAGCCTAGGGAGGACGAAAATGACCTAAATGTTCAACCAACGACACAAAATGACACAAAATCACATATTGGATGCACAAGATTGGTTAAAAACCCTAATTGGATTCGAATAAGACTAAGGAGGACGAAAATTACCTAAATATTCAACCAATGACACAAAATCACATATTGGATGCACAAGATTGGTTAAAAACCCAAATTGGATTAGAATAAGCCTAAGGAGGACGAAAATGACCTAAATATTCAACCAATGACACAAAATCACATATTGGTTGCACAAGATTGGTTAAAAACCCTAATTGGATTAGAATAAGCCTAGGGAGGACGAAAATGACCTAAATGTTCAACCAATGACACAAAATCACATATTGGATGCACAAGATAGGTTAAAAACCCTAATTGGATTAGAATAAGCCTAGGGAGGACAAAAATGACCTAAATATTCAACCAATGACACAAAATCACATATTGGATACACAAGATTGGTTAAAAACCCTAATTGGATTAGAATAAGCCTAGGGAGGACGAAAATGACCTAAATGTTCAACCAATGACACAAAATGACACAAAATCACATATTGGATGCACAAGATTGGTTAAAAACCCTAATTCGATTAGAATAAGCCTAGGGAGGATGAAAATGACCTAAATGTTCAACCAATGACACAAAATGACACAAAATCACATATTCGATGCACAAGATTTTTTGAAAACCCTAATTGGAGTAGAATAAGCATTGGGAGGACGAAAATGACCTAAATGTTCAACCAATGACAAAAAATGACACAAAATCACATATTGGATGACAAGATTAGTTAAAAACCCTAATTGGATTAGAATAAGCCTAGGGAGGACGAAATGACCTAAATGTGCGACCAATGACACAAAATCACATATTGGATGCACAATATTGGTTAAAAACCCTAATTGGATGAGAATAAGCCTAGCGATGACGAAAATGACCTAAATGTTCAACCAATGACACAAAATGACACAAAATCACATATTGGATGCACAAGATTGGTTAAAAACCCTAAATGGATTCGAATAAACCTAGGGAGGACGAAAATGACATAAATGTTCAACCAATGACACAAAATCACATTTTGGATGCACAAGATTGGTTAAAAACCCTAATTGGATTTGAATAAGCCTAGGGAGGACGAAAATGACCTAAATGTTCAACCAATGACACAAAACCACATATTGGATGCACAAGATTGGTTAAAAACCCTAGTTGGATTAGAATAAGCCTAGGGAGGACGAAAATGACATAAATGTTCAACCAATGACACAAAACCACATATTGGATGCACAAGATTGGTTAAAAACCCTAGTTGGATTAGAATAAGCCTAGGGAGGACGAAAATGACATAAATGTTCAACCAATGATACAAAATCACATATTGGATGCAAGAGATTCGTTAAAAACCCTAATTGGATTAGAATAAGCCTAGGGATGACGAAAATGACCTAAATGTTCAACCAATGACACAAAATGACACAAAATCAGATATTGGATGCACAAGATTGGTGAAAAACCCTAATTGGATTAGAATAAGCCTAGGGAGGACGAAAATGACCTAAATGTTCAACCAATGACACAAAATGACACAAAATCAGATATTGGATGCACAAGATTGGTTAAAAACCCTAATTGGATTAGAATAAGCCTAGGGAGGACGAAAATGACCTAAATGTTCAACCAATGACACAAAATGACACAAAATCCCATGTTGGATGCACAAGATTGGTTAAAAACCCTAATTGGATTAGAATAAGCCTAGGGAGGACGAAAATGACCTAAATGTTCAACCAATGACACAAAATGACACAAAATCACATATTGGATGCACAAGATTGGTTAAAAACCCTAATTGGATTAGAATATGCCTAGGGAGGACCAAAATGACCTAAATGTTCAACCAATGACACATAATGACACAAAATCACATATTGGATGCACAAGATTGGTTAAAAACCCTAATTGGATTAGAATAAGCCTAGGGAGGACGAAAATGACCTAAATGTTCAACCAATGACACAAAATGACACAAAATCACATATTGGATGCACAAGATTGGTTAAAAACCCTAATTGGATTAGAATAAGCCTAGGGAGAACGAAAATGAACTAAATGTTCAAGCAATGACACAAAATCACATATTGGATGCACAAGATTGGTTAAAAACCCTAATTGGATTAGAATAAGCCTAGGGAGGACGAAAATGACCTAAATGTTCAACCAATGACACAAAATCACATATTGGATGCACAAGATTGGTTAAAAACCCTAATTGGATTAT
Organism: Cicer yamashitae; assembly: GCA_037974755.1. Classification (NCBI taxonomy): domain Eukaryota; kingdom Viridiplantae; phylum Streptophyta; class Magnoliopsida; order Fabales; family Fabaceae; genus Cicer; species Cicer yamashitae. The sequence continues at coordinate 2,994 of JBBPBQ010000152.1, read as the reverse complement.
AATAGGCCTAGGGAGGACGAATATGACCTAAATGTTCAACCAATGACACAAAATCACATATTGGATGCACAAGATTGGTTAAAAACCCTAATTGGATTAGAATAAGCTTAGGGAGGATGAAAATGACCTAAATGTTCAACCAATGACACAAAATCACATATTGGATGCACAAGATTGGTTAAAAACCCTAATTGGATTAGAATAAGCCTAGGGAGGACAAAAATGACCTAAATGTTCAACCAATGACACAAAATCACATATTGGATGCACAAGATTAGTTAACAACCCTAATTGGATTAGAATAAGCCTAGGGAGGACGAAAATGACCTAAATGTTCAACCAATGACACAAAATCAGATATTGGATGCACAAGATTGGTTAAAAACCCTAATTGGATTAGAATAAGCCTAGGGAGGACGAAAATGACCTAAATGTTCAACCAATGACACAAAATGACACAAAATCACATATTGGATGCACAAGATTGGTTAAAAACCCTAATTGGATTAGAATAAGCCTAGGGAGGACCAAAATGACCTAAGCGTTCAACCAATGACACAAAATCACATATTTGATGCACAAGATTGGTTAAAAACTCTAATTAGATTAGAATAAGCCTAGGGAGGACGAAAATGACCTAAATGTTCAACCAATGATACAAAATGACACAAAATCACATATTGGATGCACAAGATTGGTTAAAAACCCTAATTGGATTAGAATAAGCCTAGGGAGGACGAAATTGACCTAAATGTTCAACCAATGACACAAAATGACACAAAATCAAATATTGGATGCACAAGATTGGTTAGAAACCCTAATTGGATTACAATAAGCCTACGGAGGACGAAAATGACCTAAATGTTCAACCAACGACACAAAATGACACAAAATCCCATGTTGGATGCACAAGATTGGTTAAAAACGCTAATTGGATTAGAATAAGCCTAGGGATGACGAAAATGACCTAAATGTTCAACCAATGACACAAAATGACACAAAATCAGATATTGGATGCACAAGATTGGTGAAAAACCCTAATTGGATTAGAATAAGCCTAGGGAGGACGAAAATGACCTAAATGTTCAACCAATGACAAAAAATCAGATATTGGATGCACAAGATTGGTTAAAAACCCTAATTGGATTAGAATAAGCCTAGGGAGGACGAAAATGACCTAAATGTTCAACCAACGACACAAAATGACACAAAATCACATATTGGATGCACAAGATTGGTTAAAAACCCTAATTAGATTAGACTAAGCCTAGGGAAGACGAAAATGACCGAAATGTTCAACAATTGACACAAAATGACACAAAATCACATATTGGATGCACAAGATTGGTTAAAAACCCTAATTGGATTAGAATAAGCCTAGGGAGGACGAAAATGACCTAAATGTGCAACCAATGACACAAAATCACATATTGGATGCACAAGATTGGTTAAATATCCTAATTGGATTAGAATAAGCCTAGGGAGGACGAAAATGACATAAATGTTCAACCAATGACACAAAATCACATATTGGATGCACAAGATTGGTTAAAAACCCTAATTGGATTAGAATAAGCCTTGGGAGGACGAAAATGACCTAAATGTTCAACCAATGACACAAAATAACACAAAATCACATATTGGATGCACAAGATTGGTTAAAAACCCTAATTGGATTAGAATAAGCCTAGGGAGGACGAAAATGACCTAAATGTTAAACCAATGACACAAAATCACATATTGGATACCAAAGATTGGTTAAAAACCCTAATTGGATTAGAATAAGCCTAGGGAGGACGAAAATGACCTAAATGTTCAACCAATGACACAAAATGACACAAAATCACATATTGGATGCACAAGATTGGTTAAAAACCGTAATTGGATTAGAATAAGCCTATGGAGGACAAAAATGACCTAAATGTTCAACCAATGACACAAAATCACATATAGGATGCACAAGATTGGTTAAAAACCCTAATTGGATTAGAATAAGCCTAGGGAGGACGAAAATGACCTAAATGTTCAACCAATGACACAAAATGACACAAAATCACATATTGGATGCACAAGATTGGTTAAAAACCCTAAATGGATTAGAATAAGCCTTGGGAGGACGAAAATGACCTAAATGTTCAACCAATGACACAAAATGACACAAAATCACATATTGGATGCACAAGATTGGTTAAAAACCCTAATTGGATTAGAATAAGCCTAGGGAGGACGAAAATGACCTAAATGTTCAACAAATGACACAAAATGACACAAAATCACATATTGGATGGACAAGATTGGTTAAAAACCCTAATTGGATTAGAATAAGCCTAGGGAGGACGAAAATGACCTAAATGTTCAACCAATGACACAAAATGACACAAAATCACATATTGGATGCACAAGATTGGTTAAAAACCCTAAATGGATTAGAATATGCCTAGGGAGGACAAAAATGACCTAAATGTTCAACCAATGACACAAAATCACATATTGGATGCACAAGATTGGTTAAAAACCCTAATTGGATTAGAATAAGCCTAGGGAGGACGAAAATGACCTAAATGTTCAACCAATGACACAAAATGACACAAAATCACATGTTGGATGCACAAGATTGGTTAAAAACCCTAAATGGATTCGAATAAGCCTAGGGAGGACGAAAATGACCTAAATGTTCAACCATTGACACAAAATCACATTTTGGATGCACAAGATTGGTTAAAAACCCTAATTGGATTTGAATAAACCTAGGGAGGACGAAAATGACCTAAATGTTCAACCAATGACACAAAACCACATATTGGATGCACAAGAATTGTTAAAAACCCTAGTTGGATTAGAATAAGCCTAGGGAGGACGAAAATGACATAAATGTTCAACCAATGACACAAAATCACATATTGGATGCACAAGATTGGTTAAAAACCCTAATTGGATTAGAATAAGCCTTGGGAGGACGAAAATGACCTAAATGTTCAACCAATGACACAAAAT
>JBBPBQ010000150.1:1627-4127 GCA_037974755.1 Cicer yamashitae | reverse complement strand
GTCAAAAAATTCCAAATTTTTTTCTGGATGTTATTATTGGGTTGATGAACATTCGTGCAAAATTTCATCAAAAAATTCGAAGTCTAGGTCCCTCAAACGTGACTTTCCTCCTATAGCGAAAAAAGGGCTCTCTTTCTACAAAACTGGAAAAAGCACATCAAACATATATAGGGGAAGGTATGTGTGCTCCAGGCCAGGGCCAGGGCTAAATCCATGGCTCAGGCCTCGGCCAAGGCCAGGACAGAGAAAAATTGGGGAAGGATGTGGGTATGATAAGGCAACTGTTGGCTTGTGAATTGACGGACGGTGTAGCAAAATCAAAAATTTGACCCGGATGTGGCAAACCAATACGCGCGCGAGCACTACGGCCGCGACTACGACGTAGACGTGGACGGGGCACGGGCGCATGTTGGTTGCTAGTTGAGGGGCGTAGCAAAGAAATCAATTTTTTTTTATCGGATGTGGGTAAATCAAGACGCGCGCGACGACTACGACTACGACTACGACTAAGACGTGGACGTGGCGCGCGCGCGTGTGTTGGCTTGCTGGTTGAGGGGCGTAGCAAAGAAATCAATTTTTTTTTATCGGATGTGGGTAAATCAAGACGCACGCGCGACGACTACGACTAAGACGTGGACGTGGCGCGCGCGCGTGTGATGGCTTGCTTGTTGAGGGGCGTAGCAAAGAAATCAATTTTTTATTTATCGGGTGTGGGTAAATCAAGACGCGCGCGACGACTGCGACTACGACTACGACTAAGACGTGGACGTGGCGCGCGCGCGTGTGATGGCTTGCTAGTAAATCAATATGAGGGATGTGGCAAGTAGACCAAGACGCGCGCGCGTGTGTTGGCCTGCTGGTTGGCCAGCCAGCACTAGTCACCTGACCAGCCAGCACTAGTCACTTGGCCACTACCTAGTCACTTTGTAACCAAATCCAAATTTTGTTTTCAAAGAAAATTTGATGTCCATGTTATGTGTTTTACGATGCAAGTCCCATTATAAATTTTTCTCAAAATTAATTTTTTAATTTTTTTAATATTTTTTAATTGTATTTTTAATATTTTCTTCACTTAAAAAAATTATAATTAATTCATCCCTTGTCAGAAAATTCTAATTTTTTGTGGGAAGTGTTTTTTAATTATTGAGAACGTCCCTGTAAAATTTCATGAAAAAATTCCAAGACTAGATACCTCAACTCGAAAATCTGGCCCTTATAAAAATTTTTAAAAAAAATCCGTTTGTCAAAAAATTCCAAATTTTTTTCTGGATATTATTATTGGGTTGATGAACATTCTTGCAAAATTTCATGAAAAAATTCGAAGTCTAGGTCCCTCAAACGTGACATTCCTCCTATAGCGAAAAAAGGGCTCTCTTTCTACAAAACTGGAAAAAGCACATCAAACATATATAGGGGGAGGATCTCGCAGGTCATGACTAAGGTGTGCACGGGCTGACTCGGCCAGCTCTCGGCCAGCTCTCGGACAGAATCAGCCAGCTCTTGCTGGGCGTGACTCGATTGGACTTTCACGGTGCCTAGTCATTTTTTTGTGACTAACACATTTTCGGATTGTCCTTGACAGCCTCGTCCATCTCTGAAACTGGCTGTTCAAGCTCGTGGGCTGGGCAAGCTTGCTGGGACAGTCCCTAACACCTTAGTCATGGGTTGCCTCCCCTCGGGTATAGGTGGTAGTGAACATGGCTCGGACAGGAATTGGCATCTCATGGGTAGATGTTGTCCGAGTTGTGGTAAGCTATTTCCTATACTCTCGAGGCCAGCGAGCATGCTGGCAGGTGTCCCTTCGGTTTGTCCCTTCGGATTGTCCCTCAGGTTTTTTTATTGTGTTTGACACAAGGGGTGATTGTCTTCGGTGCGTGACTACATTTAGCATTTAAATACGTTGGGTTTCTTATTGGGCCTTCATTTGGTCCTAGATAAAAGTTAACCCTTGGATTTAGTTGTTCCGTGAGTCACTCCCCGAAGCAGTTGTCCCGAGTCGAAAGCACGCGTCCCTCAGGTTTTTTTAATTGTGTTTGACACAAGGGGTGATTGTCTTCGGTGCGTGACTACATTGAGCATTTAAATACGTTGGGTTTCTTATTGGTCCTTCATTTGGTCCTAGATAAAAGTTAACCCTTGGATTTAGTTGTTCCGTGAGTCACGCCCCGATGCAGTTGTCCCGAGTCGAAAGCACGCGTCCCTCCGGTTTTTTCTCTTGTGTTTGACACAAGGGGTGGTTGGATTTAATTTGTCATGCTTAGCGATGCGGAGCAGTCATTGTTGGACGACTCCATGTGCTTGCAATGCTTTGCATTGTGGGGCGTGGTGCGTTCGGTGATGTTGGGTCTTGCTGACGCGTTGGCGTGTGAGATGTGCTTTGGATATTTGTGTTTGCCGGCTCTGTGCTTTTGCATTGAACGGTCTGCATGTAATCCATGTCAGTTTTCGTTGTATGCCTTTGGTGTTCGTATGTGGTTCCTGTTTTGCTTACCTTTAAAAC
>JBBPBQ010000147.1:2257-12959 GCA_037974755.1 Cicer yamashitae | reverse complement strand
TGCACAAGATTGGTTAAAAACCCTAATTGGATTAGAATAAGCCTAGGGAGGATGAAAAATGACCTAAATGTTCAACTAATGACACAAAATCACTTATTGCATGCCAAAGATTGGTTAAAAACCCAAATTGGAATAGAATAAGTCGAATGATGACGAAAATGACCTAAATGTTCAACCAATGACGCAAAATCACATATTGGATGCACAAGATTGGTTAAAAACCCGAATTGGATTAGAATAAGCCTAGGGAGCACGAAAATGACCTAAATATTCAACCAATGACACAAAATCACTTATTAAATGCACAAGATTGGTTTGAAACCTTAATTGGATTACAATAAGTCGAAGGATGAGGAAAATGACCTACATGTTCAACCAATGACGCAAAATCACATATTGGATGCACAAGATTGGTTCAAAACCCTAATTGGATTAGAATAAGCCTAGGGAGCACGAAAATGACCTAAATATTCAACAAATGACACAAAATCACTTATTGGATCCACAAGATTGGTTAAAAACCCTAATTGGATTAGAATAAGCCTAGGGAGGACGAAAATGACCTAAATATTCAACCAATGACACAAAATTACTTATTGGATGCACAAGATTGGTTAAAAACCCTAATTGGATTAGAATAAGCCTAGGGAGGACGAAAATGACGTAAATGTTCAACCAATGATACAAAATTACCTATTCGATGCACAAGATTGGTTAAAAACCCTAATTGGATTAGAATAAGCCTAGGGAGGATGAAAAATGACCTAAATGTTCAACTAATGACACAAAATCACTTATTGCATGCCAAAGATTGGTTAAAAACCCAAATTGGATTAGAATAAGTCGAATGATGACGAAAATGACCTAAATGTTCAACCAATGACGCAAAATCACATATTGGATGCACAAGATTGGTTAAAAACCCGAATTGGATTAGAATAAGCCTAGGGAGCACGAAAATGACCTAAATATTCAACCAATGACACAAAATCACTTATTGGATGCACAAGATTGGTTAAAAACCTAATTGGATTAGAATAAGCCTAAGGAGGACAAAAATTACCTAAATGTTCAACCAATGACACAAAATACTTATTGGATGCACAAAATTGGTTGAAAACCCTAATTGGATTAGTATAAGCCTAAGGAGGACGAAAATGACCTAAATGTTCAACCAATGACACAGTCACTTATTGGATGCACAAGATTGGTTAAAAACCCTTATTGGATTAGAAAAAGCCAAGGGGGGACGAAAATGACCTAAATGTTCAACCAATGATACAAAATTACCTATTGGATGCACAAGATTGGTTAAAAACCATAATTGGATTAGAATAAGCCTAGGGAGGACAAAAAATGACCTAAATGTTCAACCAATGACACAAAATCACTTATTGCATGCCAAAGATTGGTTAAAAACCCAAATTGGATTAGAATAAGTCGAAGGATGACGAAAATGACCTAAATGTTCAACCAATGACGCAAAATCACATATTGGATGCACAAGATTGGTTAAGAACCCGAATTGGATTAGAATAAGCCTAGGGAGCACGAAAATGACCTAAATATTCAACCAATGACACAAAATCACTTATTGGAAGCACAAGATTGGTTAAAAACCTAATTGGATTAGAATAAGGCTAAGGAGGACAAAAATTACCTAAATGTTCAACCAATGACACAAAACACTTATTGGATGCACAAAATTGGTTGAAAACCCTAATTGGATAAGTATGAGCCTAAGGAGGACGAAAATGACCTAAATGTTCAACCAATGACACAAAATCACTTATTGGATGCACAAGATTGGTTAAAAACCCTAATCGGATTAGAATAAGCCAAGGGAGGACGAAAATGACCTAAATGTTCAACCAATGACACAAAATCACATATTAAATGCACAAGATTGGTTAAAAACCCTAATTGGATTAGAATAAGCCTAGGGAGGACGAAAATGACCTAAATAATCAACCAATGGTACAAACGCACTTTTTGGATGCACAAGATTGGTTAAAAACCCTAATTGGATTAGAATAAGTCGATGGATGACGAAAAATGACCTAAATATTCAACCAATGAAACAAAATCACTTATTAAATGCACAAGATTGGTTAAAAACCCTAATTGGATTAGAATAAGTCGAAGGATGACGAAAATGACCTAAATGTTCAACTAATGACGCAAAATCACATATTGGATGCACAAGATTGGTTAAAAACCCTAATTGGATTAGAATAAGCCTAGGGAGCACGAAAATGACCTAAATATTCAACAAATGACATAAAATCACTTATTGGATGCACAAGATTGGTTAAAAACCCTAATTGGATTAGAATAAGTCGAAGGATCACGAAAAATGATCTAAATGTTCAACCGATGACACAAAATCACTTATTAAATGCACAAGATTGGTTAAAAACCCTAATTGGATTAGAATAAGTCGAAGGATGAGGAAAATGACCTAAATGTTCAACCAATGACACAAAATCACATATTGGATGCACAAGATTGGTTAAAAACCCTAATTGGATTAGAATAAGCCTAGGGAGCACGAAAATGACCTAAATATTCAACCAATGACACAAAATCACTTATTGGATGCACAAGATTGGTTAAAAACCCTAATTGGATTAGACTAACCCAAAAGAGGACGAAAATAACCTAAATGTTCAACCAATGATACAAAATTACCTATTGGATGCACAAGATTGGTTAAAAACCCTAATTGGATTAGAATAAGCCTAGGGAGGAGGAAAAATGACCTATATGTTCAACCAATGACACAAAATCACTTATTGGATGCACAAGATTAGTTAAAAACCCTAATTGGATTAGAATAAGCCAAGGGAGGACGAAAATGACCTAAATGTTCAACCAATGACACAAAATCACTTATTGGATGCACAAGATTGGTTAAAAACCCTAATTGGATTAGAATAAGCCAAGGGGGGACGAAAATGACCTAAATGTTCAACCAATGATACAAAATTACCTATTGGATGCACAAGATTGGTTAAAAACCATAATTGGATTAGAATAAGCCTAGGGAGGACGAAAAATGACCTAAATGTTCAACCAATGACACAAAATCACTTATTGGATGCACAAGATTGGTTAAAAACCCTAATCGGATTAGAATAAGCCAAGGGAAGACGAAAATGACCTAAATATTCAACAAATGACACAAAATCACTTATTGGATGCACAAGATTGGTTAAAAACCCTAATTGGATTAGAATAACCCTAGGGAGCACGAAAATGACCTAAATATTCAACAAATGACACAAAATCACTTATTGGATCCACAAGATTGGTTAAAAACCCTAATTGGATTAGAATAAGCCTAGGGAGCACGAAAATGACCTAAATATTCAACCAATGACACAAAATCACTTATTGGATGCACAAGATTGGTTAAAAACCCTAATTGGATTAGAATAAGTCGAAGGATGACGAAAAATGACCTAAATGTTCAACCAATAACACAAAATCACTTATTAAATTTACAAGATTGGTTAAAAACCCTAATTGGATTAGAATAAGTCGAAGGATGAGGAAAACGACCTAAATGTTCAACCAATGACGCAAAATAACATATTGGATGCACAAGATTGGTTAAAAACCCTAATTGGATTAGAATAAGCCTAGGGAGCATGAAAGTGACCTAAATATTCAACAAATGACACAAAATCACTTATTGGATCCACTAGATTGGTTAAAAAGCCTAATTGGATTAGAATAAGCCTAGGGAGCACGAAAATGACCTAAATATTCAACCAATGACACAAAATCACTTATTGGATGCCCAAGATTGGTTAAAAACCCTAATTGGATTAGAATAAGCCACGCGGGGACGAAAATGACCTAAATGTTCAACCAATGATACAAAATTACCTATTGGATGCACAAGATTGGTTAAAAACCATAATTGGATTAGAATAAGCCTAGGGAGGACGAAAAATGACCTAAATGTTCAACCAATGACACAAAATCACTTATTGGATGCCCAAGATTGGTTAAAACCCCAAATTGGATTAGAATAAGTCGAAGGATGACGAAAATGACCTAAATGTTCAACCAATGACGCAAAATCACATATTGGATGCACAAGATTGGTTAAAAACCCTAATTGGATTAAAATAAGTCGAAGGATGACGCAAAATGAGCTAAATGTTCAACCAATGACACAAAATCACTTATTAAATGCACAATATTGTTTAAAAACCCTAATTTGATTAGAATAAGTCGAAGGATGACGAAAATGAACTAAATGTTCAACTAATTACGCAAAATCACATATTGGATGCACAGGATTGGTTAAAAACCCTAATTGGATTAGAATAAGCCTAGGGAGCACGAAAATGACCTAAATATTCAACCAATGACACAAATCACTTATTGGATGCACAAGATTGGTTAAAAACCCTAATTGGATTAGAATAAGTCGAAGGATGACGAAAAATGACCTAAATGTTCAACCAATAACACAAAATCACTTATTAAATTTACAAGATTGGTGAAAAACCCTAATTGGATTAGAATAAGCCTAGGGAGCAAGAAAATGACCTAAATATTCAACAAATGACACAAAATCACTTATTGGATGCACAAGATTGGTTAAAAACCCTAATTGGATTAGAATAAGCCTAAGGAGGACAAAAATTACCTAAATATTCAACAAATGACACAAAATCACTTATCGGATGCACAAAATTGGTTGAAAACCCTAATTGGATTAGAATAAGCCTAAGGAGGACGAAAATGACCTAAATGTTCAACCAATGACACAAAATCACTTATTGGATGCACAAGATTGGTTAAAAACCCTAATGGATTAGAAAAAGCCAAAGGGGGACGAAAATGACTTAAATGTTCAACCAATGATACAAAATTACCTATTGGATGCACAAGATTGGTTAAAAACCATAATTAGATTAGAATAAGCCTAGGGAGGACGAAAAATGTCCTAAATGTTCAACCAATGACACAAAATCACTTATTGGATGCACAAGATTGGTTAAAAACCCTAATCGGATTAGAATAAGCCAAGGGAGGACGAAAATGACCAAATGTTCAACCAATGACACAAAATCACATATTGGATGCACAAGATTGGTTAAAAACCCTAATTGGATTAGAATAAGCCAAGGGAAGACGAAAATGACCTAAATGTTCAACCAATGACACAAAATCACTTATTGCATGCCAAAGATTGGTTAAAAACTCAAATTGGATTAGAATAAGTCGAAGGATGACGAAAATGACCTAAATGTTCAACCAATGAGGCAAAATCACATATTGGACGCACAAGATTGGTTAAAAACCCGAATTGGATTAGAATAAGCCTAGGGAGCACGAAAATGACCTAAATATTCAACCAATGACACAAAATTCTTTATTGGATGCACAAGATTGGTTAAAAACCTAATTGGATTAGAATAAGTCGAAGGATGACGAAAAATGACCTAAATGTTCAACCAATAAAACAAAATCACTTATTAAATTTACAAGATTGGTTAAAAACCCTAATCGGATTAGAATAAGCCAAGGGAGGACGAAAATGACTAAATGTTCAACAGATGACGCAAAATCACATATTGGATGCACAAGATTGGTTAAAAACCCTAATTGGATTAGAATAAGCCTAGGGAGCACGAAAATGACCTAAATATTCAACCAATGACACAAAATCACTTATTGGATGCACAAGATTGGTTAAAAACTCTAATTGGATTAGATAAAGCCTAAGGAGGACGAAAATGACCTAAATGTTCAACCAATGACACAAAATTACTTATTGGATGCACAAAATTCGTTAAAAAACCTAATTGGATTAGAATAATCCTAAGGAGGAAGAAAATGACCTAAATGTTGAACCAATGACACAAAATCACTTATTAAATGCACAAGATTGTTTAAAAACCCTAATTGGATTACAATAAGTCGAAAGATGAGGAAAATGACCTACATGTTCAACCAATGACACAAAATCACATATTTGATGCACAAGATTGGTTCAAAACCCTAATTGGATTAGAATAAGCCTAGGGAGCACGAAAATGACCTAAATATTCAACAAATGACACAAAATCAGTTATTGGATCCACAAGATTGGTTAAAAACCCTAATTAGATTAGAATAAGCCTAGGGAGCACGAAAATGACCTAAATATTCAACCAATGATACAAAATCACTTATTGGATTCACAAGATTGGTTAAAAACCCTAATTGGATTAGAATAAACCTAAGGAGGACGAAAATGACCTAAATGTTCAACCAATGACACAAAATTACTTATTGGATGCACAAGATTGGTTAAAAACCCTAATTGGATTAGAATAATCCTAGGGAGGACGAAAATGGCGTAAATGTTCAACCAATGATACAAAATTACCTATTGGATGCACAAGATTGGTTAAAAACCATAATTGGATTAGAATAAGCCTAGGGAGGACGAAAAATGACCTAAATATTCAACCAATGACACAAAATCACTTATTGCATGCCAAAGATTGGTTAAAAACCCAAATTGGATTAGAATAAGTCGAAGGATGATGAAAATGACCTAAATATTCAACCAATGACGCAAAATCACATATTGGATGCACAAGATTGGTTAAAAACCCGAATTGGATTAGAATAAGCCTAGGGAGCACGAAAATGACCTAAATGTTCAACCAATGACACAAAATCACTTATTGCATGCCAAAGATTGGTTAAAAACCCAAATTGGATTAGAATAAGTCGAAGGATGACGAAAATGTCCTAAATGTTCAACCAATGACGCAAAATCACATATTGGATGCACAAGATTGGTTAAAAACCCGAATTGGATTAGAATAAGCCTAGGGAGCGCGAAAATGATCTAAATATTCAACCAATGACACAAAATCACTTATTGGATGCACAAGATTGGTTAAAAACCCTAATTGCATTAGAATAAGTCGAAGGATGACGAAAAATGACCTAAATGTTCAACCAATAACACAAAATCACTTATTAAATTTACAAGATTGGTTAAAAACCCTAATTGGATTAGAATAAGTCGAAGGATGAGGAAATGACCTAAATGTTCAACCAATGACGCAAAATCACATATTGGATGCACAAGATTGGTTAAAAACCCTAATTGGATTAGAATAAGCCTAGGGAGCATAAAAATGACCTAAATATTCAACAAATGACACAAAATCACTTATTGGATCCACAAGATTGGTTAAAACCCCTAATTGGATTAGAATAAGCCTAGGGAGCGCGAAAATGACCTAAATATTCAACCAATGACACAAAATTACTTATTTGATGCACAACATTGGTTAAAAACCCTAATTGGATTAGAATAAACCACGGGGGACGAAAATGACCTAAATGTTCAACCAATGACACAAAATCACATATTGGATGCACAAGATTGGTTAAAAACCCTAATTGGATTAGAATAAGCCTAGGGAGGACGAAAATGACCTAAATGTTCAACCAATGACACAAAATCACTTATTGCATGCCAAAGATTGGTTAAAAACTCAAATTGGATTAGAATAAGTCGAAGGATGACGAAAATGACCTAAATGTTCAACCAATGAGGCAAAATCACATATTGGACGCACAAGATTGGTTAAAAACCCGAATTGGATTAGAATAAGCCTAGGGAGCACGAAAATGACCTAAATATTCAACCAATGACACAAAATTCTTTATTGGATGCACAAGATTGGTTAAAAACCTAATTGGATTAGAATAAGTCGAAGGATGACGAAAAATGACCTAAATGTTCAACCAATAAAACAAAATCACTTATTAAATTTACAAGATTGGTTAAAAACCTTAATTGGATTAGAATAAGTCGAACGATGAGGAAAATGACCTTAATGTTCAACCAATGACGCAAAATCGCATATTGGATGCACAAGATTGGTTAAAAACCCTAATTGGATTAGAATAAGCCTAGGGAGCACGAAAATGACCTAAATATTCAACCAATGACACAAAATCACTTATTGGATCTACAAGATTGGTTAAAAACCCTAATTGGATTAGAATAAGCCAAGGGGGGACGAAAATGTCCTAAATGTTCAACCAATGATACAAAATTACCTATTGGATGCACAAGATTGGTTAAAAACCATAATTGGATTAGAATAAGCCTAGGGAGGACGAAAAATGACCTAAATGTTCAACCAATAACACAAAATCACTTATTAAATTTACAAGATTGGTTAAAAACCCGAATTGGATTAGAATAAGTCGAAGGATGAGGAAAATGACCTAAATATTCAACCAATGACGCAAAATCGCATATTGGATGCACAAGATTGGTTAAAAACCCTAATTGGATTAAAATAAGCCTAGGGAGCACGAAAATGACCTAAATACTCAACCAGTGACACAAAATCACTTATTGGATCCACAAGATTGGTTAAAAACCCTAATTGGATTAGAATAAGCCAAGGGAGGACGAAAATGACCTAAATGTTCAACCAATGACACAAAATCAATTATTGGATGCACAAGAGTGGTTAAAAACCCTAATTGGATTAGAATAAGCCTAGGGAGGACGGAAATGACGTAAATGTTCAACCAATGACACAAAATCACTTTTTGGATGCCAAAGAATGATTAAAAACCCTAATTGGATTAGAATAAGTCGAAGGATGACGAAAATGACCTAAATGTTCGACCGATGAAACAAAATCAGTTATTAAATGCACAAGATTGGTTAAAAACCCTAATTGGATTAGAATAAGTCGAAGAATGATGAAAATGACCTAAATGTTCAACTAATTACGCAAAATCACATATTGGATGCACAAGATTGGTTAAAAACCCTAATTGGATTAGAATAAGCCTAGGGAGCACGAAAATGACCTAAATATTCAACCAATGACACAAAATCACTTATTGGATGCACAAGATTGATTAAAAACCCTAATTGGATTAGAATAAGTCGAAGGATGACGAAAATGACCTAAATCTTCAACTAATTACGCAAAATCACATATTGGATGCATAAGATTGGTTAAAAACCCTAATTGGATTAGAATAAGCCTAGGGAGCACGAGAATGACCTAAATATTCAACAAATGACACAAAATCACTTATTGGATGCACAAGATTGGTTAAAAACCCTAATTGGATTAGAATAAGCCTAGGGAGCACGAAAATGACCTAAATATTCAACAAATGACACAAAATCACTTATTGGATCCACAAGATTGGTTAAAAACCCTAATTGGATTAGAATAAGCCTAGGGAGCACGAAAATTACCTAAATATTCAACAAATGACACAAAATCACTTATTGGATGCACAAGATTGGTTAAAAACCCTAATCGGATTAGAATAAGCCAAGGGAGGACGAAAATGACCTAAATGTTCAACCAATGATACAAAATTACCTGTTGGATGCACAAGATTGGTTAAAAACCATAATTGGATTAAAGTCAGCCTAGGGAGGACGAAAATGACTTAAATGTTCAACCAATGACACAAAATCACTTATTAGATGCACATGATTGGTTAAAAACCCTAATCGGATTAGAAAAAGCCAAGGGAGGACGAAAATGACCTAAATGTTTAACCAATGGTACAAACGCACTTTTTGGATGCAGAAGATTGGTTAAAAACCCTAATTGGATTAGAATAAGTCGAAGGATAACGAAAAATGACCTAAATGTTCAACAAATGACACAAAATCACTTATTAAATGCACAATATTGGTTAAAAACCCTAATTGGATTAGAATAAGTCGAAGGATGACGAAAATGACCTAAATGTTCAACCAATGATGCAAAATAACATATTGGATGCACAAGATTGGTTAAAAACCCAAATTGGATTAGAATAAGTCGAAGGATGACGAAAATGACCTAAATGTTCAACCAATGACGCAAAATCACTTATTAAATGCACAAGATTGTTTAAAAACCCTCATTGGATTAGAATAAGTCGAAGGATGACGAAAATGAACTAAATGTTCAACTACTTACGCAAAATCACATATTGGATGCACAAGATTGGTTAAAAACCCTAATTGGATTAGAATAAGCCTAGGGAGCATGAAAATGACCTAAATATTCAACCAACGACACAAAATCACTTATTGGATGCACAAGATTGGTTAAAAACCCTAATTGGATTAGAATAAGTCGAAGGATGACGAAAAATGACCTAAATGTTCAACCAATAACACAAAATCACTTATTAAATTTACAAGATTGGTTAAAAACCCTAATTGGATTAGAATAAGTCGAAGGATGAGGAAAATGACCTAAATGTTCAACCAATGACGCAAAATCACATATTGGATGCACAAGATTGGTTAAAAACCCTAATTGGATTAGAATAAGCCTAGGGAGCATAAAAATGACCTAAATATTCAACAAATGACACAAAATCACTTATTGGATCCACAAGATTGGTTAAAACCCCTAATTGGATTAGAATAAGCCTAGGGAGCGCGAAAATGACCTAAATATTCAACCAATGACACAAAATTACTTATTTGATGCACAACATTGGTTAAAAACCCTAATTGGATTAGAATAAACCACGGGGGACGAAAATGACCTAAATGTTCAACCAATGACACAAAATCACATATTGGATGCACAAGATTGGTTAAAAACCCTAATTGGATTAGAATAAGCCTAGGGAGGACGAAAATGACCTAAATGTTCAACCAATGACACAAAATCACTTATTG
>JBBPBQ010000146.1:0-14535 GCA_037974755.1 Cicer yamashitae | reverse complement strand
ACCAATTTTGTGCATTCAATAAGTGATTTTGTGTCATTGGTTGAACATTTAGGTCATTTTCGTCCTCCCTAGGCTTATTCTAATCCAATTAGGGTTTTTAACCAGGCTTGTGCATCCAATTAGTGCGTTTGTGTCATTGGTTGATCATTTAGGTCATTTTCGTCATCCTTCGACTTATTCTAATCCATTAGGGTTTTTAACGAATTTTGTATTTCCAATAACTGCGTTTGTGTCATTGGTTTAACATTTAGGAAATTTACGTCCTTTCTAGGCTTATTCTAATCCAATTAGGGTTTTTAACCAATCTTGTGCATTCAATAAGTGCGTTTGTGACATTGGTTGAGTATTTAGGTCATTTTCGTCCTCCCTAGGCTTATTCTAATCCAATTAGGGTTTTTAACCAATTTTGTGCATTCAATAAGTGATTTTGTTTCATTGGTTGAACATTTAGGTCATTTTCTTCCTCCCTAGGCTTATTCTAATCGAATTAGGGTTTTTAACCAATCTTGTGCATTCAATAAGTGCGTTTGTGTCATTGGTTGAGTATTTAGGTCATTTTCGTCCTCCCTAGGCTTATTCTAATCCAATTAGGGTTTTTAACGAATTTTGTGCATTCAATAAGTGATTTTGTGTCATTGGTTGAGCATTTAGGTCATTTTCGTCCTCCCTAGGCTTATTCTAATCTAATTAGGGTTTTTAACCAATCTTGTGCATCCAATAATTGATTTTGTGTCATTGGTTGAACATTTAGGTCATTTTCATCCTCCCTAGGCTTATTCTAATCGAATTTGGGTTTTTAACCAATCTTGTGCATCCAATAAATGATTTTATGTCATTGGTTGAACATTTAGGTAATTCACGTCATTTCTAGGCTTATTCTAATCCAATTATGGTTTTTAACCAATCTTGTGCATTCAATAAGTGCGTTTGTGTCATTGGTTGAGTATTTAGGTCATTTTCGTCCTCCCTAGGCTTATGCTAATCCAATTAGGGTTTTTAACCAATTTTGTGCATTCAATAAGTGATTTTGTGTCATTGGTTGAACATTTAGGTCATTTTCGTCATCCTTCGACTTATTCTAATCCAATTAGGGTTTTTAAGCAATCTTGTATTTCCAATAAGTGTGTTTGTCTCATTGGTTTAACATTTAGCTCATTTACGTCATTTCTAAGCTTATTCTAATCCAATTAGGGTTTTTAACCAATCTTGTGCATCCAATAAGTGCGTTTGTGTCATTGGATGAGTATTTAGGTCATTTTCGTCCTCCCTAGGCTTATTCTAATCCAATTAGGGTTTTTAACCAATTTTGTGCATTCCATAAGTGATTTTGTGTCATTGGTTGATCATTTAGGTCATTTTCGTCCTCCCTAGGCTTATTCTAATCTAATTAGGGTTTTTAACCAATCTTGTGCATTCAATAAGTGATTTTGTGTCATTGGTTGAACATTTAGGTCATTTTCATCCTCCCTAGGCTTATTCTAATCGAATTAGGGTTTTTAACCAATCTTGTGCATCCAATAAATGATTTTGTTTCATTGGTTGAACATTTAGGTAATTTACGTCCTTTCTAGGCTTATTCTAATCCAATTATGGTTTTTAACCAATCTTGTGCATTCAATAAGTGCGTTTGTGTCATTGGTTGAGTATTTAGGTCATTTTCATCCTCCCTAGGCTTATTCTAATCCAATTAGGGTTTTTGACCAATTTTGTGCATTCCATAAGTGATTTTGTGTCATTGGTTGAGCATTTAGGTCATTTTCGTCCTCCCTAGGCTTATTCTAATCTAATTAGGGTTTTTAACCAATCTTGTGCATCCAATAATTGATTTTGTGTCATTGGTTGAACATTTAGGTCATTTTCGTCCTCCCTAGGCTTATTCTAATCGAATTAGGGCTTTTAACCAATCTTGTGCATCCAATAAATGATTTTGTGTCATTGGTTGAACATTTAGGTAATTTACGTCCTTTCTAGGCTTATTCTAATCCAATTATGGTTTTTAACCAATCTTGTGCATTCAATAAGTGCGTTTGTGTCATTGGTTGAGTATTTAGGTCATTTTCGTCCTCCCTAGGCTTATTCTAATCCAATTAGGGTTTTTAACCAGTTTTGTGCATTCCATAAGTGATTTTGTGTCATTGGTTGAGCATTTAGGTCATTTTCGTCCTCCCTAGGCTTATTCTAATCTAATTAGGGTTTTTAACCAATCTTGTGCATCCAATAATTGATTTTGTGTCATTGGTTGAACATTTAGGTCATTTTCATCCTCCCTAGGCTTATTCTAATCGAATTAGGGCTTTTAACCAATCTTGTGCATCCAATAAATGATTTTGTGTCATTGGTTGAACATTTAGGTAATTTACGTCCTTTCTAGGCTTATTCTAATCCAATTATGGTTTTTAACCAATCTTGTGCATTCAATAAGTGCGTTTGTGTAATTGGTTGAGTATTTAGGTCATTTTCGTCCTCCCTAGGCTTATTCTAATCCAATTAGGGTTTTTAACCAATTTTGTGCATTCAATAAGTGATTTTGTCTCATTGGTTTAACATTTAGGTCATTTTCGTCCTCCCTAGGCTTATTCTAATCCAATTAGGGTTTTTAACCAATCTTGTGCATCCAATAATTGATTTTGTGTCATTGGTTGAACATTAAGGTCATTTTCAGCCTCCCTAGGCTTATTCTAATCGAATTAGGGTTTTTAACCAATCTTGTGCATCCGATAAATGATTTTGTTTCATTGGTTGAACATTTAGGTAATCTACGTCCTTTCTAGGCATATTCTAATCCAATTAGGGTTTTTAACCAATCTTGTGCATTCAATAAGTGCGTTTGTGTCATTGGTTGAGTATTTAGGTCATTTTCGTCTTCCCTAGGCTTATTCTAATCCAATTAGGGTTTTTAACCAATCTTGTGCATTCAATAAGTGATTTTGTGTCATTGGTTGAACATTTAGGTCATTTTCGTCATCCTTCGACTTATTCTAATCCAATTAGGGTTTTTAAGCAATCTTGTATTTCCAATAAGTGCGTTTTTCTCATTGGTTTAACATTTAGCTCATTTACGTCATTTCTAAGCTTATTCTAATCCAATTAGGGTTCTTAACCAATCTTGTGCATCCAATAACTGCGTTTGTGTCATTGGTTGAGTATTTAGGTCATTTTCGTCCTCCCTAGGCTTATTCTAATCCAATTAGGGTTTTTAACCAGGCTTGTGCATCCAATTAGTGCGTTTGTGTCATTGGTTGATCATTTAGGTCATTTTCGTCATCCTTCGACTTATTCTAATCCATTAGGGTTTTTAACGAATCTTGTATTTCCAATAACTGCGTTTGTGTCATTGGTTTAACATTTAGGTAATTTACGTCCTTTCTAGGCTTATTCTAATCCAATTAGGGTTTTTAACCAATCTTGTGCATTCAATAAGTGCGTTTGTGACATTGGTTGAGTATTTAGGTCATTTTCGTCCTCCCTAGGCTTATTCTAATCCAATTAGGGTTTTTAACCAATTTTGTGCATTCAATAAGTGATTTTGTTTCATTGGTTGAACATTTAGGTCATTTTCTTCCTCCCTAGGCTTATTCTAATCGAATTAGGGTTTTTAACCAATCTTGTGCATTCAATAAGTGCGTTTGTGTCATTGGTTGAGTATTTAGGTCATTTTCGTCCTCCCTAGGCTTATTCTAATCCAATTAGGTTTTTTAACCAATTTTGTGCATTCAATAAGTGATTTTGTGTCATTGGTTGAGCATTTAGGTCATTTTCGTCCTCCCTAGGCTTATTCTAATCTAATTAGGGTTTTTAACCAATCTTGTGCATCCAATAATTGATTTTGTGTCATTGGTTGAACATTTAGGTCATTTTCATCCTCCCTAGGCTTATTCTAATCGAATTTGGGTTTTTAACCAATCTTGTGCATCCAATAAATGATTTTATGTCATTGGTTGAACATTTAGGTAATTCACGTCATTTCTAGGCTTATTCTAATCCAATTATGGTTTTTAACCAATCTTGTGCATTCAATAAGTGCGTTTGTGTCATTGGTTGAGTATTTAGGTCATTTTCGTCCTCCCTAGGCTTATGCTAATCCAATTAGGGTTTTTAACCAATTTTGTGCATTCAATAAGTGATTTTGTGTCATTGGTTGAACATTTAGGTCATTTTCGTCATCCTTCGACTTATTCTAATCCAATTAGGGTTTTAAAGCAATCTTGTATTTCCAATAAGTGTGTTTGTCTCATTGGTTTAACATTTAGCTCATTTACGTCATTTCTAAGCTTATTCTAATCCAATTAGGGTTTTTAACCAATCTTGTGCATCCAATAAGTGCGTTTGTGTCATTGGTTGAGTATTTAGGTCATTTTCGTCCTCCCTAGGCTTATTCTAATCCAATTAGGGTTTTTAACCAATTTTGTGCATTCCATAAGTGATTTTGTGTCATTGGTTGAGCATTTAGGTCATTTTCGTCCTCCCTAGGCTTATTCTAATCTAATTAGGGTTTTTAACCAATCTTGTGCATTCAATAAGTGATTTTGTGTCATTGGTTGAACATTTAGGTCATTTTCATCCTCCCTAGGCTTATTCTAATCGAATTAGGGTTTTTAACCAATCTTGTGCATCCAATAAATGATTTTGTGTCATTGGTTAAACATTTAGGTAATTTACGTCCTTTCTAGGCTTATTCTAATCCAATTATGGTTTTTAACCAATCTTGTGCATTCAATAAGTGCGTTTGTGTCATTGGTTGAGTATTTAGGTCATTTTCATCCTCCCTAGGCTTATTCTAATCCAATTAGGGTTTTTGACCAATTTTGTGCATTCAATAAGTGATTTTGTGTCATTGGTTGAACATTTAGGTCATTTTCGTCCTCCCTAGGCTTATTCTAATCCAATTAGGGTTTTTAACCAGGCTTGTGCATCCAATTTGTGCGTTTGTGTCATTGGTTGATCATTTAGGTCATTTTCGTCATCCTTCGACTTATTCTAATCCATTAGGGTTTTTAACGAATTTTGTATTTCCAATAACTGCGTTTGTGTCATTGGTTTAACATTTAGGTAATTTACGTCCTTTCTAGGCTTATTCTAATCCAATTAGGGTTTTTAACCAATCTTGTGCATTCAATAAGTGCGTTTGTGTCATTGGTTGAGTGTTTAGGTCATTTTCGTCCTCCCTAGGCTTATTCTAATCCAATTAAGGTTTTTAACCAATTTTGTGCATTCAATAAGTGATTTTGTGTCATTGGTTGAACATTTAGGTCATTTTCGTCTTCCCTAGGCTTATTCTAATCGAATTAGGGTTTTTAACCAATCTTGTGCATTCAATAAGTGCGTTTGTGTCATTGGTTGAGTATTTAGGTCATTTTCGTCTTCCCTAGGCTTATTCTAATCCAATTAGGGTTTTTAACCAATCTTGTGCATTCAATAAGTGATTTTGTGTCATTGGTTGAACATTTAGGTCATTTTCGTCCTCCCTAGGCGTATTCTAATCGAATTAGGGTTTTTAACCAATCTTGTGCATCCAATAATTGATTTTGTGTCATTGGTTGAACATTTAGGTCATTTTCAGCCTCCCTAGGCTTATTCTAATCGAATTAGGGTTTTTAACCAATCTTGTGCATCCGATAAATGATTTTGTGTCATTGGTTGAACATTTAGGTAATTTACGTCCTTTCTAGGCATATTCTAATCCAATTAGGGTTTTTAACCAATCTTGTGCATTCAATAAGTGCGTTTGTGTCATTGGTTGAGTATTTAGGTCATTTTCGTCTTCCCTAGGCTTATTCTAATCCAATTAGGGTTTTTAACCAAGCTTGTGAATCCAATAAGTGATTTTGTGTCATCGGTTGAACATTTAGGATATTTTCGTCCTCCCTAGGCTTATTCTAATCCAATTAGGGTTTTTAACAAATCTTGTGCATCCAATAAGTGATTTTGTGTCATTTGTTGAACATTTTGGTCATTTTCGTCCTCCCTTGGCTTATTCTAATTGAATTAGGCTTTTTAACCAATCATGTGCATCCAATAAGTGATTTTGTGTCATTGGTTGAACATTTAGGTCATTTTCGTTCTCCCTAGGCTTATTCTCATGAATTAGGGTTTTTAACGAATCATGTGCATCCAATAAGTGATTTTGTGTCATTGGTTGAACATTTAGGTCATTTTCGTTCTCCCTAGGCTTATTCTAATCGAATTAGGGTTTTTAACCAATCATGTGCATCCAATAAGTGATTTTGTGTCATTGGTTGAATATTTAGGTCATTTTCGTCCTCCCTAGGCTTATTCTAATCCAATTAGGGTTTTTAACCAGGCTTGTGCATCCAATTAGTGCGTTTGTGTCATTAGTTGATCATTTTGGTCATTTTCGTCATCCTTCGACTTATTCTAATCCATTAGGGTTTTTAACGAATCTTGTATTTCCAATAACTGCGTTTGTGTCATTGATTTAACGTTTAGGTAATTTACGTCCTTTCTAGGCTTATTTTAATCCAATAGGGTTTTTAACCAATCTTGTGCATTCAATAAGTGCGTTTGTGACATTGGTTGAGTATTTAGGTCATTTTCGTCCTCCCTAGGCTTATTCTAATCCAATTAGGGTTTTTAACCAATTTTGTGCATTCAATAAGTGATTTTATTTCATTGGTTGAACATTTAGGTCATTTTCTTCCTCCCTAGGCTTATTCTAATCGAATTAGGGTTTTTAACCAATCTTGTGCATTCAATAAGTGCGTTTGTGTCATTGGTTGAGTATTTAGGTCATTTTCGTCCTCCCTAGGCTTATTCTAATCCAATTAGGGTTTTTAACCAATTTTTTGCATTCCATAAGTGATTTTGTGTCATTGGTTGAGCATTTAGGTCATTTTCATCCTCCCTAGGCTTATTCTAATCTAATTAGGGTTTTTAACCAATCTTGTGCATTCAATAAGTGCGTTTGTGTCATTGGTTTAGTATTTAGGTCATTTTCGTCCTCCCTAGGCTTATTCTAATCCAATTAGGGTTTTTAACCAATTTTGTGCATTCCATAAGTGATTTTGTGTCATTGGTTGAGCATTTAGGTCATTTTCGTCCTCCCTAGGCTTATTCTAATCTAATTAGGGTTTTTAACCAATCTTGTGCATCCAATAATTGATTTTGTGTCATTGGTTGAACATTTAGGTCATTTTCATCCTCCCTAGGCTTATTCTAATCGAATTAGGGCTTTTAACCAATCTTGTGCATCCAATAAATGATTTTGTGTCATTGGTTGAACATTTAGGTAATTTACGTCCTTTCTAGGCTTATTCTAATCCAATTATGGTTTTTAACCAATCTTGTGCATTCAATAAGTGCGTTTGTGACATTGGTTGAGTATTTAGGTCATTTTCGTCCTCCCTAGGCTTATTCTAATCCAATTAGGGTTTTTAACCAATTTTGTGCATTCAATAAGTGATTTTGTTTCATTGGTTGAACATTTAGGTCATTTTCTTCCTCCCTAGGCTTATTCTAATCGAATTAGGGTTTTTAACCAATCTTGTGCATTCAATAAGTGCGTTTGTGTCATTGGTTGAGTATTTAGGTCATTTTCGTCCTCCCTAGGCTTATTCTAATCCAATTAGGGTTTTTAACCAGTTTTGTGCATTCCATAAGTGATTTTGTGTCATTGGTTGAGCATTTAGGTCATTTTCGTCCTCCCTAGGCTTATTCTAATCTAATTAGGGTTTTTAACCAATCTTGTGCATCCAATAATTGATTTTGTGTCATTGGTTGAACATTTAGGTCATTTTCATCCTCCCTAGGCTTATTCTAATCGAATTAGGGCTTTTAACCAATCTTGTGCATCCAATAAATGATTTTGTGTCATTGGTTGAACATTTAGGTAATTTACGTCCTTTCTAGGCTTATTCTAATCCAATTATGGTTTTTAACCAATCTTGTGCATTCAATAAGTGCGTTTGTGTAATTGGTTGAGTATTTAGGTCATTTTCGTCCTCCCTAGGCTTATTCTAATCCAATTAGGGTTTTTAACCAATTTTGTGCATTCAATAAGTGATTTTGTCTCATTGGTTTAACATTTAGGTCATTTTCGTCCTCCCTAGGCTTATTCTAATCCAATTAGGGTTTTTAACCAATCTTGTGCATCCAATAATTGATTTTGTGTCATTGGTTGAACATTTAGGTCATTTTCAGCCTCCCTAGGCTTATTCTAATCGAATTAGGGTTTTTAACCAATCTTGTGCATCCGATAAATGATTTTGTTTCATTCGTTGAACATTTAGGTAATTTACGTCCTTTCTAGGCATATTCTAATCCAATTAGGGTTTTTAACCAATCTTGTGCATTCAATAAGTGCGTTTGTGTCATTGGTTGAGTATTTAGGTCATTTTCGTCTTCCCTAGGCTTATTCTAATCCAATTAGGGTTTTTAACCAATCTTGTGCATTCAATAAGTGATTTTGTGTCATTGGTTGAACATTTAGGTCATTTTCGTCATCCTTCGACTTATTCTAATCCAATTAGGGTTTTTAAGCAATCTTGTATTTCCAATAAGTGCGTTTTTCTCATTGGTTTAACATTTAGCTCATTTACGTCATTTCTAAGCTTATTCTAATCCAATTAGGGTTCTTAACCAATCTTGTGCATCCAATAACTGCGTTTGTGTCATTGGTTGAGTATTTAGGTCATTTTCGTCCTCCCTAGGCTTATTCTAATCCAATTAGGGTTTTTAACCAGGCTTGTGCATCCAATTAGTGCGTTTGTGTCATTGGTTGATCATTTAGGTCATTTTCGTCATCCTTCGACTTATTCTAATCCATTAGGGTTTTTAACGAATCTTGTATTTCCAATAACTGCGTTTGTGTCATTGGTTTAACATTTAGGTAATTTACGTCCTTTCTAGGCTTATTCTAATCCAATTAGGGTTTTTAACCAATCTTGTGCATTCAATAAGTGCGTTTGTGACATTGGTTGAGCATTTAGGTCATTTTCGTCCTCCCTAGGCTTATTCTAATCTAATTAGGGTTTTTAACCAATCTTGTGCATCCAATAATTGATTTTGTGTCATTGGTTGAACATTTAGGTCATTTTCATCCTCCCTAGGCTTATTCTAATCGAATTAGGGCTTTTAACCAATCTTGTGCATCCAATAAATGATTTTGTGTCATTGGTTGAACATTTAGGTAATTTACGTCCTTTCTAGGCTTATTCTAATCCAATTATGGTTTTTAACCAATCTTGTGCATTCAATAAGTACGTTTGTGTAATTGGTTGAGTATTTAGGTCATTTTCGTCCTCCCTAGGCTTATTCTAATCCAATTAGGGTTTTTAACCAATTTTGTGCATTGAATAAGTGATTTTGTGTCATTGGTTTAACATTTAGGTCATTTTCGTGCTCTCTAGGCTTATTCTAATCCAATTAGGGTTTTTAACCAATCTTGTGCATCCAATAATTGATTTTGTGTCATTGGTTGAACATTTAGGTCATTTTCAGCCTCCCTAGGCTTATTCTAATCGAATTAGGGTTTTTAACCAATCTTGTGCATCCGATAAATGATTTTGTGTCATTGGTTGAACATTAAGGTAATTTACGTCCTTTCTAGGCATATTCTAATCCAATTAGGGTTTTTAACCAATCTTGTGCATTTAATAAGTGCGTTTGTGTCATTGGTTGAGTATTTAGGTCATTTTCGTCTTCCCTAGGCTTATTCTAATCCAATTAGGGTTTTTAACCAATCTTGTGCATTCAATAAGTGATTTTGTGTCATTGGTTGAACATTTAGGTCATTTTCTTCCTTCCTAGGCTTATTCTAATCGAATTAGGGTTTTTAACCAATCTTGTGCATTCAATAAGTGCGTTTGTGTCATTGGTTGAGTATTTAGGTCATTTTCGTCCTCCCTAGGCTTATTCTAATCCAATTAGGGTTTTTAACCAATTTTGTGCATTCCATAAGTGATTTTGTGTCATTGGTTAAGCATTTAGGTCATTTTCGTCCTCCCTAGGCTTATTCTAATCTAATTAGGGTTTTTAACCAATCTTGTGCATCCAATATATGATTTTTTGTCATTGGTTGAACATTTAGGTCATTTTCATCCTCCCTAGGCTTATTCTAATCGAATTAGGGTTTTTAACCAATCTTGTGCATCCAATAAATGATTTTGTGTCATTGGTTAAACATTTAGGTAATTTACGTCCTTTCTAGGCTTATTCTAATCCAATTATGGTTTTTAACCAATCTTGTGCATTCAATAAGTGCGTTTGTGTCATTGGTTGAGTATTTAGGTCATTTTCATCCTCCCTAGGCTTATTCTAATCCAATTAGGGTTTTTGACCAATTTTGTGCATTCAATAAGTGATTTTGTGTCATTGGTTGAACATTTAGGTCATTTTCGTCCTCCCTAGGCTTATTCTAATCCAATTAGAGTTTTTAACCAGGCTTGTGCATCCAATTAGTGCGTTTGTGTCATTGGTTGATCATTTAGGTCATTTTCGTCATTTCTAAGCTTATTCTAATCCAATTAGGGTTCTTAACCAATCTTGTGCATCCAATAACTGCGTTTGTGTCATTGGTTGAGTATTTAGGTCATTTTCGTCCTCCCTAGGCTTATTCTAATCCAATTAGGGTTTTTAACCAGGCTTGTGCATCCAATTAGTGCGTTTGTGTCATTGGTTGATCATTTAGGTCATTTTCGTCATCCTTCGACTTATTCTAATCCATTAGGGTTTTTAACGAATCTTGTATTTCCAATAACTGCGTTTGTGTCATTGGTTTAACATTTAGGTAATTTACGTCCTTTCTAGGCTTATTCTAATCCAATTAGGGTTTTTAACCAATCTTGTGCATTCAATAAGTGCGTTTGTGACATTGGTTGAGTATTTAGGTCATTTTCGTCCTCCCTAGGCTTATTCTAATCCAATTAGGGTTTTTAACCAATTTTGTGCATTCAATAAGTGATTTTGTTTCATTGGTTGAACATTTAGGTCATTTTCTTCCTCCCTAGGCTTATTCTAATCGAATTAGGGTTTTTAACCAATCTTGTGCATTCAATAAGTGCGTTTGTGTCATTGGTTGAGTATTTAGGTCATTTTCGTCCTCCCTAGGCTTATTCTAATCCAATTAGGGTTTTTAACCAATTTTGTGCATTCCATAAGTGATTTTGTGTCATTGGTTGAGCATTTAGGTCATTTTCTCCCTCCCTAGGCTTATTCTAATCTAATTAGGGTTTTTAACCAATCTTGTGCATCCAATAATTGATTTTGTGTCATTGGTTGAACATTTAGGTCATTTTCATCCTCCCTAGGCTTATTCTAATCGAATTAGGGCTTTTAACCAATCTTGTGCATCCAATAAATGATTTTGTGTCATTGGTTGAACATTTAGGTAATTTACGTCCTTTCTAGGCTTATTCTAATCCAATTATGGTTTTTAACCAATCTTGTGCATTCAATAAGTGCGTTTGTGTCATTGGTTGAGTATTTAGGTCATTTTCATCCTCCCTAGGCTTATTCTAATCCAATTAGGGTTTTTGACCAATTTTGTGCATTCAATAAGTGATTTTGTGTCATTGGTTGAACATTTAGGTCATTTTCGTCCTCCCTAGGCTTATTCTAATCCAATTATGGTTTTTAACCAGGCTTGTGCATCCAATTAGTGCGTTTGTGTCATTGGTTGATCATTTAGGTCATTTTCGTCATCCTTCGACTTATTCTAATCCATTAGGGTTTTTAACGAATTTTGTATTTCCAATAACTGCGTTTGTGTCATTGGTTTAACATTTAGGTAATTTACGTCCTTTCTAGGCTTATTCTAATCCAATTAGGGTTTTTAACCAATCTTGTGCATTCAATAAGTGCGTTTGTGTCATTGGTTGAGTGTTTAGGTCATTTTCGTCCTCCCTAGGCTTATTCTAATCCAATTAAGGTTTTTAACCAATTTTGTGCATTCAATAAGTGATTTTGTGTCATTGGTTGAACATTTAGGTCATTTTCGTCTTCCCTAGGCTTATTCTAATCGAATTAGGGTTTTTAACCAATCTTGTGCATTCAATAAGTGCGTTTGTGTCATTGGTTGAGTATTTAGGTCATTTTCGTCCTTCCAAAGCTTATTCTAATCCAATTAGGGTTTTTAACCAATCTTGTGCATTCAATAAGTGATTTTGTGTTATTGGTTGAGCATTTAGGTCATTGTGGTCCTCCCTAAGCTTATTCTAATCCAATTAGCGTTTTTAACCAATCTTGTGCATCCAATAATTGATTTTGTGTCATTGGTTGAACATTTAGGTCATTTTCGTCATCGTTCGACTTATTCTAATCCAATTAGGGTTTTTAACCAGTCTTGTGCATCCAATAAGTGATTTTGTGTCATTGGTTGAACATTTAGGTCATTTTCGTCCTCCCTAGGCTTATTCTAATCCAATTAGGGTTTTTAACCAATCTTGTGCATCCAATAAGTGATTTTGTGTCATTTGTTGAACATTTAGGTCATTTTCGTCCTCCCTTGGCTTATTCTAATCGAATTAGGCTTTTTAACCAATCATGTGCATCCAATAAGTGATTTTGTGTCATTGGTTGAACATTTAGGTCATTTTCGTTCTCCCTAGGCTTATTCTAATCGAATTAGGGTTTTTAACCAATCATGTGCATCCAATAAGTGATTTTGTGTCATTGGTTGAACATTTAGGTCATTTTCTTCCTTCCTAGGCTTATTCTAATCGAATTAGGGTTTTTAACCAATCTTGTGCATCCAATAATTGATTTTGTGTCATTGGTTGAACATTTAGGTCATTTTCATCCTCCCTAGGCTTATTCTAATCGAATTAGGGTTTTTAACCAATCTTGTGCATCCAATAAATGATTTTGTGTCATTGGTTGAACATTTAGGTAATTTACGTCCTTTCTAGGCTTATTCTAATCCAATTAGGGTTTTTAACCAATCTTGTGCATTCAATAAGTGATTTTGTGTCATTGGTTGAACATTTAGGTCATTTTCGTCCTCCCTAGGCTTATTCTAATCGAATTAGGGTTTTTAACCAATCTTGTGCATCCAATAATTGATTTTGTGTCATTGGTTGAACATTTAGGTCATTTTCAGCCTCCCTAGGCTTATTCTAATCGAATTAGGGTTTTTAACCAATCTTGTGCATCCGATAAATGATTTTGTGTCATTGGTTGAACATTTAGGTAATTTACGGCCTTTCAAGGCATATTCTAATCCAATTAGGGTTTTTAACCAATCTTGTGCATTCAATAAGTGCGTTTGTGTCATTGGTTGAGTATTTAGGTCATTTTCGTCTTCCCTAGGCTTATTCTAATCCAATTAGGGTTTTTAACCAATCTTGTGCATTCAATAAGTGATTTTGTGTCATTGGTTGAACATTTAGGTCATTTTCGTCCTCCCTAGGCGTATTCTAATCGAATTAGGGTTTTTAACCAATCTTGTGCATCCAATAATTGATTTTGTGTCATTGGTTGAACATTAAGGTCATTTTCGTCATCCTTCGACTTATTCTAATCTAATTAGGGTTTTTAACCAGTCTTGTGCATCCAATAAGTGATTTTGTGTCAGTGGTTGAACATTTAGGTCATTTTCGTCCTCCCTAGGCTTATTCCAATCCAATTAGGGTTTTTAACCAAGCTTGTGCATCCAATAAGTGATTTTGTGTCATCGGTTGAACATTTAGGATATTTTCGTCCTCCCTAGGCTTATTCTAATCCAATTAGGGTTTTTAACCAATCTTGTGCATTCAATAAGTGATTTTGTGTCATTGGTTGAACATTTAGGTCATTTTCGTCCTCCCTAGGCTTATTCTAATCGAATTAGGGTTTTTAACCAATCTTGTGCATCCAATAATTGATTTTGTGTCATTGGTTGAACATTAAGGTCATTTTCGTCATCCTTCGACTTATTCTGATCTAATTAGGGTTTTTAACCAGTCTTGTGCATCCAATAAGTGATTTTGTGTCAGTGGTTGAACATTTGGGTCATTTTCGTCCTCCCTAGGCTTATTCCAATCCAATTAGGGTTTTTAACCAAGCTTGTGAATCCAATAAGTGATTTTGTGTCATCGGTTGAACATTTAGGATATTTTCGTCCTCCCTAGGCTTATTCTAATCCAATTAGGGTTTTTAACAAATCTTGTGCATCCAATAAGTGATTTTGTGTCATTTGTTGAACATTTTGGTCATTTTCGTCCTCCCTTAGCTTATTCTAATTGAATTAGGCTTTTTAACCAATCATGTGCATCCAATAAGTGATTTTGTGTCATTGGTTGAACATTTAGGTCATTTTCGTTCTCCCTAGGCTTATTCTCATGAATTAGGGTTTTTAACCAATCATGTGCATCCAATAAGTGATTTTGTGTCATTGGTTGAACATTTAGGTCATTTTCGTTCTCCCTAGGCTTATTCTAATCGAATTAGGGTTTTTAACCAATCATGTGCATCCAATAAGTGATTTTGTGTCATTGGTTGAACATTTAGGTCATTTTCATCATCCTTCGACTTATTCTAATCCAATTAGGGTTTTTAACCAATCTTGTTCATCCAATAAGTGATTTTGTGTCATTGGTTGAA
>JBBPBQ010000144.1:7500-10000 GCA_037974755.1 Cicer yamashitae | reverse complement strand
TTTTTAAGTGAAGAAAATATTAAAAATACAATTAAAAAATATTAAAAAAATTAAAAAATTAATTTTGAGAAAAATTTATAATGGGACTTGCATCGTAAAACACATAACATGGACATCAAATTTTCTTTGAAAACAAAATTTGGATTTGGTTACAAAGTGACTAGGTAGTGGCCAAGTGACTAGTGCTGGCTGGTCAGGTGACTAGTGCTGGCTGGCCAACCAGCAGGCCAACACACGCGCGCGCGTCTTGGTCTACTTGCCACATCCCTCATATTGATTTACTAGCAAGCCATCACACGCGCGCGCGCCACGTCCACGTCTTAGTCGTAGTCGTAGTCGCAGTCGTCGCGCGCGTCTTGATTTACCCACACCCGATAAATAAAAAATTGATTTCTTTGCTACGCCCCTCAACAAGCAAGCCATCACACGCGCGCGCGCCACGTCCACGTCTTAGTCGTAGTCGTCGCGCGTGCGTCTTGATTTACCCACATCCGATAAAAAAAAATTGATTTCTTTGCTACGCCCCTCAACCAGCAAGCCAACACACGCGCGCGCGCCACGTCCACGTCTTAGTCGTAGTCGTAGTCGTAGTCGTCGCGCGCGTCTTGATTTACCCACATCCGATAAAAAAAAATTGATTTCTTTGCTACGCCCCTCAACTAGCAACCAACATGCGCCCGTGCCCCGTCCACGTCTACGTCGTAGTCGCGGCCGTAGTGCTCGCGCGCGTATTGGTTTTCCACATCCGGGTCAAATTTTTGATTTTGCTACACCGTCCGTCAATTCACAAGCCAACAGTTGCCTTATCATACCCACATCCTTCCCCAATTTTTCTCTGTCCTGGCCTTGTTCATCTCAAGCACCGCGTCCGAAGATTCAGTCAATACATGGGCACCTTCCTAGACATACGAGTACATCTAGAAAGGGCTCATACGTAAAACTTCAAAAGCCACCACAAGACCGTGCAACGGCAGGGGATGGATCAAGCCTAACAAGCCACACGGATACCGTTTTAAAGGTAAGCAAAACAGGAACCACATACGAACACCAAAGGCATACAACGAAAACTGACATGGATTACATGCAGACCGTTCAATGCAAAAGCACAGAGCCGGCAAACACAAATATCCAAAGCACATCTCACACGCCAACGCGTCAGCAAGACCCAACATCACCGAACGCACCACGCCCCACAATGCAAAGCATTGCAAGCACATGGAGTCGTCCAACAATGACTGCTCCGCATCGCTAAGCATGACAAATTAAATCCAACCACCCCTTGTGTCAAACACAAGAGAAAAAACCTGAGGGACGCGTGCTTTCGACTCGGGACAACTGCATCGGGGCGTGACTCACGGAACAACTAAATCCACGGGTTAACTTTTATCTAGGACCAAATGAAGGACCAATAAGAAACCCAACGTATTTAAATGCTCAATGTAGTCACGCACCGAAGACAATCACCCCTTGTGTCAAACACAATTAAAAAAACCTGAGGGACGCGTGCTTTCGACTCGGGACAACTGCTTCGGGGAGTGACTCACGGAACAACTAAATCCAAGGGTTAACTTTTATCTAGGACCAAATGAAGGACCAATAAGAAACCCAACGTATTTAAATGCTAAATGTAGTCACGCACCGAAGACAATCACCCCTTGTGTCAAACACAATAAAAAAACCTGAGGGACAATCCGAAGGGACAAACCGAAGGGACACCTGCCAGCATGCTCGCTGGTCTCGAGAGTATAGGAAATAGCTTACCACAACTCGGACAACATCTACCCATGAGATGCCAATTCCTGTCCGAGCCATGTTCACTACCACCTATACCCGAGGGGAGGCAACCCATGACTAAGGTGTTAGGGACTTTCCCAGCAAGCTTGCCCAGCCCACGAGCTTGAACAGCCAGTTTCAGAGATGGACGAGGCTGTCAAGGACAATCCGAAAATGTGTTAGTCACAAAAAAATGACTAGGCACCGTGAAAGTCCAATCGAGTCACGCCCAGCAAGAGCTGGCTGATTCTGTCCGAGAGCTGGCCGAGAGCTGGCCGAGTCAGCCCGTGCACACCTTAGTCATGACCTGCGAGATCCTCCCCCTATATATGTTTGATGTGCTTTTTCCAGTTTTGTAGAAAGAGAGCCCTTTTTTTGCTATAGGAGGAATGTCACGTTTGAGGGACCTAGACTTCGAATTTTTTCATGAAATTTTGCAAGAATGTTCATCAACCCAATAATAATATCCAGAAAAAAATTTGGAATTTTTTGACAAACGGATTTTTTTTAAAAATTTTTATAAGGGCCAGATTTTCGAGTTGAGGTATCTAGACTTGGAATGTTTTCATGAAATTTTACAGGGACGTTCTCAATAATTAAAAAACACTTCCCACAAAAAATTAGAATTTTCTGACAAGGGATGAATTAATTATAATTTTTTTAAGTGAAGAAAATATTAAAAATACAATTAAAAAATATTAAAAAAATTAAAAAATTAATTTTGAGA
>JBBPBQ010000143.1:0-14556 GCA_037974755.1 Cicer yamashitae | reverse complement strand
ACGAAAATGACCTAAATGTGCAACCAATGACACAAAATCACATATTGGATGCACAAGATTGGTTAAAAACCCTAATTGGATTAAAATAAGCCAAGCGAGGACGAAAATGACCTAAATGTTGAACCAATGACACAAAATAACACAAAATCACATATTGGATGCACAAGATTTTTTAAAAACCCTAATTGGATTAGAATAAGTCAGTGTTGACGAAAATGAACTAATTGGATTACCAATGACACAAAATCACTTGTTATATGCACAAGATTGGGTAAAAACCCTAATTGGATTAGAATAAGCCTAGGGAGCACGAAAATGACCTAAATGTGCAACCAATGACACAAAATCACATATTGGATGCACAAGATTGGTTAAAAACCCTAATTGGATTACCATAAGCCTAGGGAAGACGAAAATAACCTAAATGTTCAACCAATGACACAAAATCACATATTGGATGCACAAGATTGGTTAAAAACCCTAATTAGATTAGAATAAGCCTAGGGAGGACGAAAATGACCTAAATGTGCAACCACTGACACAAAATCACATATTGGATGCACAAGATTGGTTAAAAACCCTAATTGGATTAGAATAAGCCTAGCGAGGACGAAAATGACCTAAATGTTCAACCAATGACACAAAATAACACAAAATCACATATTGGATGCACAAGATTTTTTAAAAACCCTAATTGGATTAGAATAAGTCAGTGTGGACGAAAATGAACTAATTGGATTACCAATGACACAAAATCACTTATTATATGCCCAAGATTGGTTAAAAACCCTAATTGGATTAGAATAAGCCTAGGGAGCACGAAAATGACCTAAATGTGCAACCAATGACACAAAATCACATATTGGATGCACAAGATTGGTTAAAAACCCTAATTGGATTAGAATAAGCCTAGCGAGGACGAAAATGACCAAATTGGATTACCAATGACACAAAATCACTTATTATATGCACAAGATTGGTTAAAAACCCTAATTGGATTAGAATAAGCCTAGGGAGGACGAAAATTACCTAAATGTGCAACCAATGACACAAAATCACATATTGGATGCAAAAGATTGGTTAAAAACCCTAATTGGATTAGAATAAGCCTAGCAAGGACGAAAATGGCCTAAATGTGCAACCACTGACACAAAATCACATATTGGATGCAAAAGATTGGTTAAAAACCCTAATTGGATTACAATAAGCCTAGCAAGGACGAAAATGACTTAAATGTTGAACCAATGACACAAAATAACACAAAATCACATATTGGATGCACAAGATTTTTTAAAAACCCTAATTGGATTAGAATAAGCCTAGTGAGGACGAAAATGACCTAAATGTTAAACCAATGACACAAAATCACATATTGGATGCACAAGATTGGTTAAAAACCCTAATTGGATTAGAATAAGCCTAGCGAGGACGAAAATGACCAAATTGGATTACCAATGACACAAAATCACTTATTATATGCACAAGATTGGTTAAAAACCCTAATTGGATTAAAATAAGCCTAGGGAGGACGAAAATTACCTAAATGTGCAACCAATGACACAAAATCACATATTGGATGCACAAGATTTGTTAAAAACCCTAATTGGATTAGCAGAAGCCTAGGGAGGACGAAAATGACCTAAATGTTCAACCAGTGACACAGAATGACACAAAATAACATATTGGATGCACAAGATTGGTTAAAAACCCTAATTGGATTAGAATAAGCCTAGGGAGGACGAAAATGACCTAAATGTGCAACCACTGACACAAAATCACATATTGGATGCACAAGATTGGTTAAAAACCCTAATTGGATTAGAATAAGCCTAGCGAGGACGAAAATGACCTAAATGTTCAACCAATGACACAAAATAACACAAAATCACATATTGGATGCACAAGATTTTTTAAAAACCCTAATTGGATTAGAATAAGTCAATGTGGACGAAAATGAACTAATTGGATTACCAATGACACAAAATCACTTATTTTATGCACAAGATTGGTTAAAAACCCTAATTGGATTAGAATAAGCCTAAGGAGTACGAAAATGACCTAAATGTGCAACCAATGACACAAAATCACATATTGGATGCACAAGATTGGTTAAAAACCCTAATTGGATTAAAATAAGCCAAGCGAGGACGAAAATGACCTAAATGTTGAACCAATGACACAAAATAACACAAAATCACATATTGGATGCACAAGGTTTTTTAAAAACCCTAATTGGATTAGAATAAGTCAGTGTTGACGAAAATGAACTAATTGGATTACCAATGACACAAAATCACTTGTTATATGCACAAGATTGGGTAAAAACCCTAATTGGATTAGAATAAGCCTAGGGAGCACGAAAATGACCTAAATGTGCAACCAATGACACAAAATCACATATTGGATGCACAAGATTGGTTAAAAACCCTAATTGGATTACCATAAGCCTAGGGAAGACGAAAATAACCTAAATGTTCAACCAATGACACAAAATCACATATTGGATGCACAAGATTGGTTAAAAACCCTAATTAGATTAGAATAAGCCTAGGGAGGACGAAAATGACCTAAATGTGCAACCACTGACACATAATCACATATTGGATGCACAAGATTGGTTAAAAACCCTAATTGGATTAGAATAAGCCTAGCGAGGACGAAAATGACCTAATTGGATAACCAATGACACAAAATGACACAAAATCACATATTGGATGCATAAGATTGGTTACAAACCCTAATTGGATTAGAATAAGCCTAGCAAGGACAAAAATGACCTAATTGGATTACCAATGACACAAAATCACTTATTATATGCACAAGATTTGTGAATAACCCTAATTGGATTAGAATAAAACTAGGGAGGACGAAAATGACCTAAATGTGCAACCAATGACACAAAATCACATATTGGATGAACAAGATCGGTTAAAAACCCTAATTGGATTAGCAGAAGCCTAGGGAGGACGAAAATGACCTAAATGTTCAACCAATGACACAATATAACACAAAATCACATATTGGATGCACAAGATTTTTAAAAACCCTAATTGGATTAGAATAAGCCTAGTGTGGACGAAAATGAACTAATTGGATTACCAATGACACAAAATCACTTATTATATGCCCAAGATTGGTTAAAAACCCTAATTGGATTAGAATAAGCCTAGGGAGCACGAAAATGACCTAAATGTGCAACCAATGACACAAAATCACATATTGGATGCACAAGATTGGTTAAAAACCCTAATTGGATTAGAATAAGCCTAGCGAGGACGAAAATGACCAAATTGGATTACCAATGACACAAAATCACTTATTATATGCACAAGATTGGTTAAAAACCCTAATTGGATTAGAATAAGCCTAGGGAGGACGAAAATTACCTAAATGTGCAACCAATGACACAAAATCACATATTGGATGCAAAAGATTGGTTAAAAACCCTAATTGGATTAGAATAAGCCTAGCAAGGACGAAAATGGCCTAAATGTGCAACCACTGACACAAAATCACATATTGGATGCAAAAGATTGGTTAAAAACCCTAATTGGATTACAATAAGCCTAGCAAGGACGAAAATGACTTAAATGTTGAACCAATGACACAAAATAACACAAAATCACATATTGGATGCACAAGATTTTTTAAAAACCCTAATTGGATTAGAATAAGCCTAGTGAGGACGAAAATGACCTAAATGTTAAACCAATGACACAAAATCACATATTGGATGCACAAGATTGGTTAAAAACCCAAATTGGATTAGAATAAGCCTAGCGAGGACGAAAATGACCAAATTGGATTACCAATGACACAAAATCACTTATTATATGCACAAGATTGGTTAAAAACCCTAATTGGATTAGAATAAGCCTAGGGAGGACGAAAATTACCTAAATGTGCAACCAATGACACAAAATCACATATTGGATGCACAAGATTGGTTAAAAACCCTAATTGGATTAGAATAAGCCTAAGGAGGACGAAAATGACCTAAATGTGCAACCAATGACACAAAATCACATATTGGATGCACAAGATTGGTTAAAAACGCTAATTGGATTAGAATAAGCCTAGGGAGGACGAAAATGACCTAAATGTGCAACCAATGACACAAAATCACATATTGGATGCACAAGATTGGTTAAAAACCCTAATTGGATTAGAATAAGCCTAGGGAGCACGAAAATGACCTAAATGTGCAACCAATGACACAAAATCACATATTGGATGCACAAGATTGGTTAAAAACCCTAATTGGATTACCATAAGCCTAGGGAAGACGAAAATAACCTAAATGTTCAACCAATGACACAAAATCACATATTGGATGCACAAGATTGGTTAAAAACCCTAATTGGATTAGAATAAGCCTAGGGAGGACGAAAATGACCTAAATGTGCAACCACTGACACAAAATCACATATTGGATGCACAAGATTGGTTAAAAACCCTAATTGGATTAGAATAAGCCTAGCGAGGACGAAAATGACCAAATTGGATTACCAATGACACAAAATCACTTATTATATGCACAAGATTGGTTAAAAACCCTAATTCGATTAGAATAAGCCTAGGGAGGACGAAAATGACCTAAATGTGCAACCAATGACACAAAATCACATATTGGATGCACAAGATTGGTTAAAAACCCTAATTGAATTAGAATAAGCCTAGGGAGGACGAAAATGACCTAAATGTGCAACCAATGACACAAAATCACATATTGGATGCACAAGATTGGTTAAAAACCCTAATTGGATTACAATAAGCCTAGCGAGGACGAAAATGACCTAATTGGATTACCAATGACACAAAATGACACAAAATCATATATTGGATGCATAAGATTGGTTAAAAACCCTAATTGGATTAGAATAAGCCTAGAGAGGACGAAAATGACCTAATTGGATTACCAATGACACAAAATGACTTATTATATGCACAAGATTGGTTAAAAACCCTAATTGGATTAGAATAAAACTAGGGAGGACGAAAATGACCTAAATGTGCAACCAATGACACAATCTCATTATGGATACCCAAGATTGGTTAAAAACCCTAATTGGATTAGAAAAAGCCTAGGGAGGACAAAAATGACCTAAATATTCAACTAATAACACAAAATGACACAAAATGACTTATTATATGCACAAGATTGGTTAAAAACCCTAATTGGATTAGAATAAGCCTAGGGAGGACGAAAATGACCTAAATGTGCAACCACTGACACAAAATCACATATTGGATGCACAAGATTGGTTAAAAACCCTAATTGGATTAGAATAAGCCTAGCGAGGACGAAAATGACCTAATTGGATTACCAATGACACAAAATCACATATTGGATGCATAAGATTGGTTACAAACCCTAATTGGATTAGAATAAGCCTAGCAAGGACAAAAATGACCTAATTGGATTACCAATGACACAAAATCACTTATTATATGCACAAGATTTGTGAAAAACCCTAATTGGATTAGAATAAAACTAGGGAGGACGAAAATGACCTAAATGTGCAACCAATGACACAAAATCACATATTGGATGCACAAGATTGGTTAAAAACCCTAAATGGATTAGAATAATCCTAGCGAGGACGAAAATGACCTAATTGGATTACCAATGACACAAAATGACACAAAATCACATATTGGATGCATAAGATTGGTTACAAACCCTAATTGGATTAGAATAAGCCTAGCAAGGACAAAAATGACCTAATTGGATTACCAATGACACAAAATCACTTATTATATGCACATGATTTGTGAAAAACCCTAATTGGATTAGAATAAAACTAGGGAGGACGAAAATGACCTAAATGTGCAACCAATGACACAAAATCACATATTGGATGAACAAGATTGGTTAAAAACCCTAATTGGATTAGCAGAAGCCTAGGGAGGACGAAAATGACCTAAATGTTCAACCAATGACACAAAATAACACAAAATCACATATTGGATGCACAAGATTTTTAAAAACCCTAATTGGATTAGAATAAGCCTAGTGTGGACGAAAATGAACTAATTGGATTACCAATGACACAAAATCACTTATTATATGCCCAAGATTGGTTAAAAACCCTAATTGGATTAGAATAAGCCTAGGGAGCACGAAAATGACCTAAATGAGCAACCAATGACACAAAATCACATATTGGATGCACAAGATTGGTTAAAAACCCTAATTGGATTAGAATAAGCCTAGCGAGGACGAAAATGACCAAATTGGATTACCAATGACACAAAATCACTTATTATATGCACAAGATTGGTTAAAAACCCTAATTGGATTAGAATAAGCCTAGGGAGGACGAAAATTACCTAAATGTGCAACCAATGACACAAAATCACATATTGGATGCAAAAGATTGGTTAAAAACCCTAATTGGATTAGAATAAGCCTAGCAAGGACGAAAATGACCTAAATGTGGAACCAATAAAACAAAA
Organism: Cicer yamashitae; assembly: GCA_037974755.1. Classification (NCBI taxonomy): domain Eukaryota; kingdom Viridiplantae; phylum Streptophyta; class Magnoliopsida; order Fabales; family Fabaceae; genus Cicer; species Cicer yamashitae. Next base: position 8,097 of record JBBPBQ010000143.1, on the reverse strand, counting down.
TAACACAATATCACATATTGGATGCACAAGATTTTTTAAAAACCCTAATTGGATTAGAATAAGCCTAGTGAGGACGAAAATGACCTAAATGTTAAACCATTGACACAAAATCACATATTGGATGCACAAGATTGGTTAAAAACCCTAATTGGATTAGAATAAGCCTAGCGAGGACGAAAATGACCAAATTGGATTACCAATGACACAAAATCACTTATTATATGCACATGATTGGTTAAAAACCCTAATTGGATTAGAATAAGCCTAGGGAGGACGAAAATTACCTAAATGTGCAACCAATGACACAAAATCACATATTGGATGCACAAGATTGGTTAAAAACCCTAATTGGATTACCATAAGCCTAGGGAAGACGAAAATAACCTAAATGTTCAACCAATGACACAAAATCACATATTGGATGCACAAGATTGGTTAAAAACCCTAATTAGATTAGAATAAGCCTAGCGAGGACGAAAATGACCAAATTGGATTACCAATGACACAAAATCACTTATTATATGCACATGATTGGTTAAAAACCCTAATTGGATTAGAATAAGCCTAGGGAGGACGAAAATTACCTAAATGTCCAACCAATGACACAAAATCACATATTGGATGCACAAGATTGGTTAAAAACCCTAATTGGATTAGCAGAAGCCTAGGGAGGACGAAAATGACCTAAATGTTCAACCAGTGACACAAAATCACATATTGGATGCACAAGATTTTTTAAAAACCCTAATTGGATTAGAATAAGTCAGTGTGGACGAAAATGAACTAATTGGATTACCAATGACACAAAATCACTTATTATATGCAGAAGATTGGGTAAAAACCCTAATTGGATTAGAATAAGCCTAGGGAGCACGAAAATGACCTAAATGTGCATGTAATGACATAAAATCACATATTGGATGCACAAGATTGGTTAAAAACCCTAATTGGATTACCATAAGCCTAGGGAAGACGAAAATAACCTAAATGTTCAACCAATGACACAAAATCACATATTGGATGCACAAGATTGGTTAAAAACCCTAATTAGATTAGAATAAGCCTAGCGAGGACGAAAATGACCTAATTGGATTACCAATGTCACAAAATGACACAAAATCACATATTGGATGCATAAGATTGGTTACAAACCCTAATTGGATTAGAATTAGCCTAGCAAGAACGAAAATGACCTAATTGGATTACCAATGACACAAAATCACTTATTATATGCACAAGATTGGTTAAAAACCCTAATTGGATTAGAATAAAACTAGGGAGGACGAAAATGACCTAAATGTGCAACCAATGACACAAAATCACATATTGGATGAACAAGATTGGTTAAAAACCCTAATTGGATTAGAATAAGCCTAGGGAGGACGAAAATGACCTAAATGTGCAACCACTGACACAAAATCACATATTGGATGCACAAGATTGGTTAAAAACCCTAATTGGATTAGAATAAGCCTAGCGAGGACAAAAATGACCTAATTGGATTACCAATGGAACAAAATGACACAAAATCACATATTGGATGCATAAGATTGGTTACAAACCCTAATTAGATTAGAATAAGCCTAGCGAGGACGAAAATGACCTAATTGGATTACCAATGACACAAAATCACTCATTATATGCACAAGATTGGTTAAAAACCCTAATTGGATTAGAATAAAACTAGGGAGGACGAAAATGACCTAAATGTGCAACCAATGACACAATCTCATATTGGATGCCCAAGATTGGTTAAAAACCCTAATTGGATTAGAATAAGCCTAGGGAGGACGAAAATGACCTAAATGTGCAACCACTGACACAAAATCACATATTGGATGCACAAGATTGGTTAAAAACCCTAATTGGATTAGAATAAGCCTAGCGAGGACGAAAATGACCTAAATGTTCAACCAATGACACAAAATAACACAAAATCACATATTGGATGCACAAGATTTTTTAAAAACCCTAATTGGATTAGAATAAGTCAGTGTGGACGAAAATGAACTAATTGGATTACCAATGACACAAAATCACTTATTTTATGCACAAGATTGGTTAAAAACCCTAATTGGATTAGAATAAGCCTAAGGAGTACGAAAACGACCTAAATGTGCAACCAATGACACAAAATCACATATTGGATGCACAAGATTGGTTAAAAACCCTAATTGGATTAGAATAAGCCAAGCGAGGACGAAAATGACCTAAATGTTGAACCAATGACACAAAATAACACAAAATCACATATTGGATGCACAAGATTTTTTAAAAACCCTAATTGGATTAGAATAAGTCAGTGTGGACGAAAATAAACTAATTGGATTACCAATGACACAAAATCACTTGTTATATGCACAAGATTGGGTAAAAACCCTAATTGGATTAGAATAAGCCTAGGGAGCACGAAAATGACCTAAATGTGCAACCACTGACACAAAATCACATATTGGATGCACAAGATTGGTTAAAAACCCTAATTGGATTAGAATAAGCCTAGCGAGGACGAAAATGACCTAATTGGATTACCAATGACACAAAATGACACAAAATCACATATTGGATGCATAAGATTGGTTAAAAAACCTAATTGGATTAGAATAAGCCTATCGAGGACGAAAATGACCTAATTGGATTACCAATAACACAAAATCACGTATTATATGCACAAGATTGGTTAAAAACCCTAATTGGATTAGAATAAGCCTAGGGAGGACGAAAATGACCTAAATGTGCAACCACTGACACAAAATCACATATTGGATGCACAAGATTGGTTAAAAACCCTAATTGGATTAGAATAAGCCTAGCGAGGAAGAAAATGACCTAAATTTTCAACCAATGACACAAAATCACATATTGGATGCACAAGATTGGTTAAAAACCCTAATTGGATTAGAATAAGCCTAGCGAGGACGAAAATGACCTAAATGTTCAACCAATGACACAAAATGACACAAAATCACATATTGGATGCACAAGATTGTTTAAAAACCCTAATTGGATTAGAATAAGCCTAGGGAGGACGAAAATGACCTAAATGTGCAACCACTGACACAAAATCACATATTGGATGCAAAAGATTGGTTAAAAACCCTAATTGGATTAGAATAAGCCTAGAGAGGACGAAAATGACCTAAATGTTGAACCAATGACACAAAATAACTCAAAATCACATATTGGATGCACAAGATTTTTTAAAAACCCTAATTGGATTAGAATAAGCCTAGTGAGGACGAAAATGAACTAATTGGATTACCAATGACACAAAATCACTTATTATATGCACAAGATTGGTTAAAAACCCTAATTGGATTAGAATAAGCCTAGGGAGCACGAAAATGAACTAAATGTGCAACCAATGACACAAAATCACATATTGGATGCACAAGATTGGTTAAAAACCCTAATTGGATTACCATAAGCCTAGGGAAGACGAAAATAACCTAAATGTTCAACCAATGACACAAAATCACATATTGGATGCACAAGATTGGTTAAAAACCCTAATTAGATTAGAATAAGCCTAGGGAGGACGAAAATGACCTAAATGTGCAACCACTGACACAAAATCACATATTGGATGCACAAGATTGGTTAAAAACCCTAATTGGATTAGAATAATCCTAGCGAGGACGAAAATGACCTAATTGGATTACCAATGACACAAAATGACACAAAATCACATATTGGATGCATAAGATTGGTTACAAACCCTAATTGGATTAGAATAAGCCTAGCAAGGACAAAAATGACCTAATTGGATTACCAATGACACAAAATCACTTATTATATGCACAAGATTTGTGAAAAACCCTAATTGGATTAGAATAAAACTAGGGAGGACGAAAATGACCTAAATGTGCAACCAATGACACAAAATCACATATTGGATGAACAAGATTGGTTAAAAACCCTAATTGGATTAGCAGAAGCCTAGGGAGGACGAAAATGACCTAAATGTTCAACCAATGACACAAAATGACACAAAATCACATATTGGATGCACAAGATTGGTTAAAAACCCTAATTGGATTAGAATAAGCCTAGGGAGGACGAAAATGACATAAATGTTCAACCAATGACACAAAATCACATATTGGATGCACAAGATTGGTTAAAAACCCTAATTGGATTAGAATAAGCCTAGGGTGGACGAAAATGACCTAAATATTCAACCACTGACACAAAATCACATATTGGATGCACAAGATTGGTTAAAAACCCTTATTGGATTAGAATAAGCCTAGGGAAGACGAAAATGACCTAAATGTTCAACCAATGACACAAAATGACACAAAATCACATATTGGATGCACAAGATTGGTTAAAAACCCTAATTGGATTAGAATAAGCCTAGGGAGGACGAAAATGACCTAAATGTTCAACCAATGACACAAAATCACAGATTGGATACCCAAGATTGGTTAAAAACCCTAATTGGATTAGAATAAGCCTAGGGAGGACGAAAATGACCTAAATGTTTAACCAATGACACAAAATGACACAAAATCACATATTGGATGCACAAGATTGGTTAAAAACCCTAATTGGATTAGAATAAGCCTAGCGAGGACGAAAATGACCTAATTGGATTACCAATGACATAAAATCACTTATTATATGCACAAGATTGGTTAAAAACCCTAATTGGATTAGAATAAGCCTAGGGAGGACGAAAATTACCTAAATGTGCAACCAATGACACAAAATCACATATTGGATGCACAAGATTGGTTAAAAACCCTAATTGGATTAGAATAAGCCTAAGGAGGACGAAAATGACCTAAATGTGCAACCAATGACACAAAATCACATATTGGATGCACAAGATTGGTTAAAAACGCTAATTGGATTAGAATAAGCCTAGGGAGGACGAAAATGACCTAAATGTGCAACCAATGACACAAAATCACATATTGGATGCACAAGATTGGTTAAAAACCCTAATTGGATTAGAATAAGCCTAGCGAGGACGAAAATGACCTAAATGTTCAACCAATGACACAAAATAACACAAAATCACATATTGGATGCACAAGATTTTTTAAAAACCCTAATTGGATTAGAATAAGTCAGTGTGGACGAAAATAACTAATTGGATTACCAATGACACAAAATCACTTATTATATGCCCAAGATTGGTTAAAAACCCTAATTGGATTAGAATAAGCCTAGGGAGCACGAAAATGACCTAAATGTGCAACCAATGACACAAAATCACATATTGGATGCACAAGATTGGTTAAAAACCCTAATTGGATTAGAATAAGCCTAGCGAGGACGAAAATGACCAAATTGGATTACCAATGACACAAAATCACTTATTATATGCACAAGATTGGTTAAAAACCCTAATTGGATTAGAATAAGCCTAGGGAGGACGAAAATTACCTAAATGTGCAACCAATGACACAAAATCACATATTGGATGCAAAAGATTGGTTAAAAACCCTAATTGGATTAGAATAAGCCTAGCAAGGACGAAAATGGCCTAAATGTGCAACCACTGACACAAAATCACATATTGGATGCAAAAGATTGGTTAAAAACCCTAATTGGATTACAATAAGCCTAGCAAGGACGAAAATGACTTAAATGTTGAACCAATGACACAAAATAACACAAAATCACATATTGGATGCACAAGATTTTTTAAAAACCCTAATTGGATTAGAATAAGCCTAGTGAGGACGAAAATGACCTAAATGTTAAACCAATGACACAAAATCACATATTGGATGCACAAGATTGGTTAAAAACCCTAATTGGATTAGAATAAGCCTAGCGAGGACGAAAATGACCAAATTGGATTACCAATGACACAAAATCACTTATTATATGCACAAGATTGGTTAAAAACCCTAATTGGATTAAAATAAGCCTAGGGAGGACGAAAATTACCTAAATGTGCAACCAATGACACAAAATCACATATTGGATGCACAAGATTTGTTAAAAACCCTAATTGGATTAGCAGAAGCCTAGGGAGGACGAAAATGACCTAAATGTTCAACCAGTGACACAGAATGACACAAAATAACATATTGGATGCACAAGATTGGTTAAAAACCCTAATTGGATTAGAATAAGCCTAGGGAGGACGAAAATGACCTAAATGTGCAACCACTGACACAAAATCACATATTGGATGCACAAGATTGGTTAAAAACCCTAATTGGATTAGAATAAGCCTAGCGAGGACGAAAATGACCTAAATGTTCAACCAATGACACAAAATAACACAAAATCACATATTGGATGCACAAGATTTTTTAAAAACCCTAATTGGATTAGAATAAGTCAGTGTGGACGAAAATGAACTAATTGGATTACCAATGACACAAAATCACTTGTTATATGCACAAGATTGGGTAAAAACCCTAATTGGATTAGAATAAGCCTAGGGAGCACGAAAATGACCTAAATGTGCAACCAATGACACAAAATCACATATTGGATGCACAAGATTGGTTAAAAACCCTAATTAGATTAGAATAAGCCTAGGGAGGACGAAAATGACCTAAATGTGCAACCACTGACACAAAATCACATATTGGATGCACAAGATTGGTTAAAAACCCTAATTGGATTAGAATAAGCCTAGCGAGGACGAAAATGACCTAATTGGATTACCAATGACACAAAATCACATATTGGATGCATAAGATTGGTTACAAACCCTAATTGGATTAGAATAAGCCTAGCAAGGACAAAAATGACCTAATTGGATTACCAATGACACAAAATCACTTATTATATGCACAAGATTTGTGAAAAACCCTAATTGGATTAGAATAAAACTAGGGAGGACGAAAATGACCTAAATGTGCAACCAATGACACAAAATCACATATTGGATGCACAAGATTGGTTAAAAACCCTAAATGGATTAGAATAATCCTAGCGAGGACGAAAATGACCTAATTGGATTACCAATGACACAAAATGACACAAAATCACATATTGGATGCATAAGATTGGTTACAAACCCTAATTGGATTAGAATAAGCCTAGCAAGGACAAAAATGACCTAATTGGATTACCAATGACACAAAATCACTTATTATATGCACATGATTTGTGAAAAACCCTAATTGGATTAGAATAAAACTAGGGAGGACGAAAATGACCTAAATGTGCAACCAATGACACAAAATCACATATTGGATGAACAAGATTGGTTAAAAACCCTAATTGGATTAGCAGAAGCCTAGGGAGGACGAAAATGACCTAAATGTTCAACCAATGACACAAAATAACACAAAATCACATATTGGATGCACAAGATTTTTAAAAACCCTAATTGGATTAGAATAAGCCTAGTGTGGACGAAAATGAACTAATTGGATTACCAATGACACAAAATCACTTATTATATGCCCAAGATTGGTTAAAAACCCTAATTGGATTAGAATAAGCCTAGGGAGCACGAAAATGACCTAAATGAGCAACCAATGACACAAAATCACATATTGGATGCACAAGATTGGTTAAAAACCCTAATTGGATTAGAATAAGCCTAGCGAGGACGAAAATGACCAAATTGGATTACCAATGACACAAAATCACTTATTATATGCACAAGATTGGTTAAAAACCCTAATTGGATTAGAATAAGCCTAGGGAGGACGAAAATTACCTAAATGTGCAACCAATGACACAAAATCACATATTGGATGCAAAAGATTGGTTAAAAACCCTAATTGGATTAGAATAAGCCTAGCAAGGACGAAAATGACCTAAATGTGGAACCAATAAAACAAAATAACACAAAATCACATATTGGATGCACAAGATTTTTTAAAAACCCTAATTGGATTAGAATAAAACTAGTGAGGACGAAAATGACCTAAATGTTAAACCAATGACACAAAATCACATATTGGATGCACAAGATTGGTTAAAAACCCTAATTGGATTAGAATAAGCCTAGCGAGGACGAAAATGACCAAATTGGATTACCAATGACACAAAATCACTTATTATATGCACAAGATTGGTTAAAAACCCTAATTGGATTAGAATAAGCCTAGGGAGGACGAAAATTACCTAAATGTGCAACCAATGACACAAAATCACATATTGGATGCA
>JBBPBQ010000141.1:0-14645 GCA_037974755.1 Cicer yamashitae | reverse complement strand
TGGATTAGAATAAGCCTAGGGAGGACGAAAATGACCTAATTGGATTACAAATGACACAAAATGACACAAAATCACATAATGGATGTACAAGATTGGTTAAAAACCCTAATTGGATTATAATAAGCCTTGGGAGGACGAAAATGACCTAAATGTTCAACCAATGACACAAAATGACACAAAATCACATATTGGATGCACAAGATTGGTTAAAAACCCTAGTTGGATTAGAATAAGCCTAGGGAGGACCAAAATGACCTAAATGTTCAACCAATGACACAAAATGACACAAAATCACATATTGGATGCACAAGATTGGTTAAAAACCCTAATTGGATTAGAATAAGCCTAGGGAGGACAAAAATGACCTAATTGGATTACCAATGACACAAAATCACTTCTTATATGCAAAAGAGTGGTTAAAAACCCTAATTGGATTAGAAATAGCCTAGGGAGGACGAAAATGACCTAAATGTTCAACCAATGACACAAAATCACATATTGGATGCACAAGATTGGTTAAAAACCCTAATTGGATTAGAATATGCCTAGCGAGGACGAAAATGACCTAAATGTTCAACCAATGACACAAAATGACACAAAATCACATATTGGATCCACAAGATTGGTTAAAAACCCTAATTGGATTAGAATAAGCCTAGGGAGGACGAAAATGACCTAATTGGATTACAGATGACACAAAATGACACAAAATCACATATTGGATGCACAAGATTGGTTAAAAACCCTAATTGGATTAGAATAAGCCTAGGGAGGACGAAAATGACCTAAATGTTGAACCAATGACACAAAATGACACAAAATCACATATTGGATGCACAAGATTGGTTAAAAACCCTAATTGGATTAGAATAAGCCTAGGGAGGACGAAAATGACCTAATTGGATGACAAATGATACAAAATGACACAAAATCACATATTGGATGCACAAGATTGGTTAAAAACCCTAATTGGATTAGAATATGCCTAGGGAGGATGAAAATGACCTAAAAGTTCAACCAATGAAACAAAATGACACAAAATCACATATTGGATGCACAAGATTGGTTAAAACCCTAATTGGATTAGAATAAACCTAGGGAGGACGAAAATGACCTAAATGTTCAACCAATGACACAAAATGACACAAAATCACATATTGGATGCACAAGATTGGTTAAAAACCCTAATTGGATTAGAATAAGCCTAGGGAGGACGAAAATGACCTAACTGGATTACCAATGACACAAAATCACTTATTATATGCAGAAGAGTGGTTAAAAACCCTAATTGGATTAGAATAAGCCTAGGGAGGACGAAGAAGACCTAAATGTTCAACCAATGACACAAAATCACATATTAGATGCACAAGATTGGTTACAAACCCTAATTGGATTAGAATATGCCTAGGGAGGACGAAAATGACCTAAATGATCAACCAATGACACAAAATCACATATTGGATGCACAAGATTGGTTAAAAACCCTAACTGGATTAGAATATGCCTAGGGAGGACGAAAATGACCTAAATGTTCAACCAATGACAGAAAACGACACAAAATCACATATTAGATGCACAAGATTGGTTAAAAACCCTAATTGGATTAGAATAAGCCTAGGGAGGACGAAAATGACCTAAATGTTCAACCAATGACACAAAATGACACAAAATCACATATTGGATGCTCAAGATTGGTTAAAAACCCTAATTGGATTAGAATAAGCCTAGGGAGGACGATAATGACCTAAATGTTCAACCAATGACACAAAATCACATATTGGATGCACAAGATTGGTTAAAAACCCTAATTGGATTAGAATAAGCCTAGGGAGGACGAAAATGACCAAAATGTTCAACCAATGACACAAAATAACACAAAATCACATATTGGATGCACAAGATTGGTTAAAAACCCTAATTGGATTAGAATAAGCCTAGGGAGGACGAAAATGACCTAAATGTTCAACCAATGACACAAAATTACACAAAATCACATATTGGATGCACAAGATTGGTTAAAAACCCTAATTGGATTAGAATAAGCCTAGGGATGACGAAAATGACCTAAATGTTCAACCAATGAGACAAAATTACACAAAATCACATATCGGATGCACAAGATTGGTTAAAAACCCTAATTGGATTAGAATAAGCCTAGGGAGGACGAAAATGACCTAAATGTTCAACCAATGACACAAAATCACATATTGGATGCACAAGATTGGTTAAAAACCCTAATTGGATTAGAATAAGCCTAGGGAGGACGAAAATGACCTAAATGTTCAACCAATGACACAAAATCACATATTGGATGCACAAGATTGGTTAAAAACCCTAATTGGATTAGAATAAGCCTAGGGAGGACAAAAATGACCTAAATATTCAACCAATGACAAAAAATCACATATTGGATGCACAAGATTGGTTAAAAACCCTAATTGGATTAGAATAAGCCTAGGGAGGACGAAAATGACCTAAATGTTCAACCAATGACACAAAATCACATATTGGATGCACAAGATTGGTTAAAAACCCTAATTGGATTAGAATAAGCCTAGGGAGGACGAAAATGACCTAAATGTTCAACCAATGACACAAAATCACATATTGGATGCAGCAGATTGGTTAAAAACCCTAATTGGATTAGAATAAGCCTAGGGAGGACGAAAATGACCTAAATGTTCAACCAATAACACAAAATGATAAAAAAATCACATATTGGATGCACAAGATTGGTTAAAAACCCTAATTGGATTAGAATAAGCCTAGGGAGGACGAAAATGACCTAAATGTTCAACCAATGACACAAAATCACATATTGGATGCAAAAGATTGGTTAAAAACTCTAGTTGGATTAGAATAAGCATAGGGAGGACGAAAATGACCTAAATGTTCAACCAATGACACAAAATCACATATTGGATGCACAAGATTGGTTAAAAACCCTAATTGGTTTAGAATAACCTTAGGGAGGACGAAAATGACCTAAATGTTCAACCAATGACACAAAATCACATATTGGATGCACAAGATTGGTTAAAAACCCTAATTGGATTAGAATAAGCCTAGGGAGGACGAAAATGACCTAAATGTTCAACCAATGACACAAAATCACATATTGGATGCACAAGATTGGTTAAAAACCCTCATTGGATTAGAATAAGCCTAGGGAGGACGAAAATGACCTAAATGTTCAACCAATGACACAAAATCACATATTGGATGCACAAGATTGGTTAAAAACCCTAATTGGATTAGAATAAGCCTAGGGAGGACGAAAATGACCTAAATGTTCAACCAATGACACAAAATGACACAAAATCACATATTGGATGCACAAGATTGGTTAAAAACCCTAGTTGGATTATAATAAGCCTAGGGAGGACGAAAATGACCTAAATGTTCAACCAATGACACAAAATCACATATTGGATGCACAAGATTGGTTAAAAACCCTAATTGGATTAGAATAAGCCTAGGGAGGACGAAAATGACCTAAATGTTCAACCAATGACACAAAATGACACAAAATCACATATTGGATGCACAAGATTGGTTAAAAACCCTAATTGGATTAGAATAAGCCTAAGGAGGACGAAAATGACTTAAATGTTCAACCAATGACACAAAATGACACAAAATCACATATTGGATGCACAAGATTGGTTAAAAACCCTAATTGGATTAGAATAAGCCTAGGGAGAACGAAAATGACCTAAATGTTCAACCAATGACACAAAATCACATATTGGATGCACAAGATTGGTTAAAACCCTAATTGGATAGAATAAGCCTAGGGAGGACGAAAATGACCTAAATGTTCAACCAATGACACAAAATCACATATTGGATGCACAAGATTGGTTAAAAACCCTAATTGGATTAGAATAAGCCTAGGGAGGACGAAAATGACCTAAATGTTCAACCAATGACACAAAATGACACAAAATCACATATTGGATGCAAAAGATTGGTTAAAAACCCTAATTGGATTGGAATAAGCCTAGGGAGGACGAAAATGACCTAAATGTTCAACCAATGACAAAAAATCACATATTGGATGCACAAGATTGGTTAAAAACCCTAATTGGTTAGGATAAGCCTAGGGAGGACGAAAATGACCTAAATGTTCAACCAATGACACAATGACACAAAATCACATATTGGATGCACAAGATTGGTTAAAAACCCTAATTGGATTAGAATAAGCCTAGGGAGGACGAAAATGACCTAAATGTTCAACCAATGACACAAAATGACCCAAAATCAGATATTGGATGCACAAGATTGGTTAAAAACCCTAATTGGATTAGAATAAGCCTAGGGAGGACGAGAATGACCTAAATATTCACTCAATGACACAAAATCACATATTGGATGCACAAGTTTTGTTAAAAACCCTAATTGGATTAGAATAAGCCTACGGAGGACGAAAATGACCTAAATGTTCAACCAATGACACAAATTCACATATTGGATGCACTAGATTGGTTAAAAACCCTAATTGGATTTGAATAAGCCTAGGGAGGACGAAAATGACCTAAATGTTCAACCAATGACACAAAACCACATATTGGATGCAAAAGATTGGTTAAAAACCCTAATTGGATTAGAATAAGCCTAGGGAGGACGAAAATGACCTAAATGTTCAACCAATGACACAAAATCACATATTGGATGCACAAGATTGGTTAAAAACCCTAATTGGATTAGAATAAGCCTAGGGAGGACGAAAATGACCTAAATGTTCAACCAATGACACAAAATCACATATTGGATACACAAGATTGGTTAAAAATCTTAATTGGATTAGAATAAGCCTATGCAGGACGAAAATGACCTAAATGTTCAACCAATGACACAAAATGACATAAAATCACATATTGGATGCACAAGATTGGTTAAAAACCCTAATTGGATTAGAATAAGCCTAGGGAGGACGAAAATGACCTAAATGTTCAACCATTGACACAAAATGACACAAAATCACATATTGGATCCACAAGTTTGGTTAAAAACCCTAATTGGATTAGAATAAGCCTAGGGATTACGAAAATGACCTAAATGTTCAACCAATGACACAAAATCACATATTGGATGCACAAGATTGGTTAAAAACCCTAATTGGATTTGAATAAGCCTAGGGAGAACGAAAATGACCTAAATGTTCAACCAATGACACAAAATCACATATTGGATGCACAAGATTGGTTAAAAACCCTAATTGGATTAGAATAAGCCTAGGAGGACGAAAATGACCTAAAAGTTCAAGCAATGACAAAAAATGACACAAAATCACATATTGGATGCACTAGATTGGTTAAAAACCCTAATTGGATTAGAATAAGCCTAGGAGGACGAAAATGACCTAAAAGTTCAACCAATGACACAAAATGACACAAAATCACATATTGGATGCACAAAATTGGTTAAAACCCTAATTGGATTAGAATAAACCTAGGGAGGACGAAAAGACCTAAATGTTCAACCAATGACACAAAATCACATATTGGATTATTCTAATCCAATTAAGGTTTTTAACCAATCTTGTGCATCCAATATGTGATTTTGTGTCATTTTGTGTCATTGGTTGAACATTTAGGTCATTTTCGTCCTCCCTAGGCTTATTCTAATCCAATTAGGGTTTTTAAGCAATCTTGTGCATCCAATATGTGATTTTCGGTCATTTTGTGTCATTGGTTGAACATTTAGGTCATTTTCGTCCTCCCTAGGCTTATTCTAATCCAATTAGGGTTTTTAACCAATCTTGTGCATCCAATATGTGATTTTGTCTCATTTTGTGTCATTGGTTGAACATTTAGGTCATTTTCTTCCTCCCTTTGCTTATTCTAATCCAATTAAGGTTTTTAAGCAATCTTTTGCATCCAATATGTGATTTTGTGTCATTTTGTGTCATTGGTTGAACATTTAGGTCATTTTCGTCCTCCCTAGGCTTATTCTAATCCAATTAGGGTTTTTATATTGGATGCACAAGATTGGTTAAAAACCCTAATTGGATTAGAATAAACCTAGGGAGGACGAAAAGACCTAAATGTTCAACCAATGACACAAAATCACATATTGGATTATTCTAATCCAATTAAGGTTTTTAACCAATCTTGTGCATCCAATATGTGATTTTGTCTCATTTTGTGTCATTGGTTGAACATTTAGGTCATTTTCTTCCTCCCTATGCTTATTCTAATCCAATTAGGGTTTTTAAGCAATCTTGTGCATCCAATATGTGATTTTGTGTCATTTTGTGTCATTGGTTGAACATTTAGGTCATTTTCGTCCTCCCTAGGCTTATTCTAATCCAATTAGGGTTTTTAAACAATCTTGTGCATCCAATATGTGATTTTGTGTCATTTTGTGTCATTGGTTGAACATTTGTGTCATTTTCGTCATCCCTAGGCTTATTCTAATCCAATTAGGGTTTTTAACCAATCTTATGCATCCAATATGTGATTTTGTGTCATTGGTTGAACATTTAGGTCATTTTCGTCCTCCCTAGGCTTATTCTAATCCAATTAGGGTTTTTAACCAATCTTGTGCATCCAATATGTGATTTTGTGTCATTGGTTGAACATTTAGGTCATTTTCGTCCTCCCTAGGCTTATTCTAATCCAATTAGGGTTGTTTAATCTATCTTTTGCATCCAATATGTGATTTTGTGTCATTGGTTGCACATTTAGGTCATTTTCATCCTCTCTAGGCTTATTCTAATCCAATTAGGGTTTTTAACCAATCTTGTGCATATAATAAGTGATTTTGTGTCATTGGTAATCCAATTAGGTCATTTTCGTCCTCGCTAGGCTTATTCTAATCCAATTAGGGTTTTTAACCAATCTTGTGCATCTAATATGTGATTTTGTGTCATTTTGTGTCATTGGTTGAAAATTTAGGTTATTTTCGTCCTCCCTAGGCTTATTCTAATCCAATTAGGGTTTTTAACCAATCTTGTGCATCCAATATGTGATTTTGTGTCATTGGTTGCACATTTAGGTCATTTTCGTCCTCCCTAGGCTTATTCTAATCCAATTAGGGTTTTTAACCAATCTTGTGCATCCAATATGTGATTTTGTGTCATTGGTTGAACATTTAGGCAAATTTCGTCCTCGCTAGGCTTATTCTAATCCAATTAAGATTTTTAACCAATCTTATGCATCCAATATGTGATTTTGTGTCATTGGTTGCACATTTAGGTCATTCTCGTCCTCCCTAGGCTTATTCTAATCCAATTAGGGTTTTTAACCAATCTTGTGCATCCAATATGTGATTTTGTGTCATTGGTTGCACATTTAGGTCATTTTCGTCCTCCCTAGGCTTATTCTAATCCAATTAGGGTTTTTAAGCAATCTTGTGCATCCAATATGTGATTTTGTGTCATTTTGTGTCATTGGTTGAACATTTAGGTCATTTTCGTCCTCCCTAGGCTTATTCTAATCCAATTAGGGTTTTTAAGCAATCTTGTGCATCCAATATGTGATTTTCTGTCATTTTGTGTCATTGGTTGAACATTTAGGTCATTTTCGTCCTCCCTAGGCTTATTCTAATCCAATTAGGGTTTTTAACCATTCTTGTGCATCCAATATGTGATTTTGTCTCATTTTGTGTCATTGGTTGAACATTTAGGTCATTTTCTTCCTCCCTTTGCTTATTCTAATCCAATTAGGGTTTTTAAGCAATCTTGTGCATCCAATATGTGATTTTGTGTCATTTTGTGTCATTGGTTGAACATTTAGGTCATTTTCGTCCTCCCTAGGCTTATTCTAATCCAATTAGGGTTTTTAACCAATCATGTGCATCCAATATGTGATTTTGTGTCATTTTGTGTCATTGGTTGAACATTTAGGTCATTTTCGTCCTCCCTAGGCTTATTCTAATCCAATTAGGGTTTTTAAGCAATCTTGTGCATCCAATATGTGATTTTCTGTCATTTTGTGTCATTGGTTGAACATTTAGGTCATTTTCGTCCTCCCTAGGCTTATTCTAATCCAATTAGGGTTTTTAAGAAATCTTGTG
Organism: Cicer yamashitae; assembly: GCA_037974755.1. Classification (NCBI taxonomy): domain Eukaryota; kingdom Viridiplantae; phylum Streptophyta; class Magnoliopsida; order Fabales; family Fabaceae; genus Cicer; species Cicer yamashitae. Next base: position 6,620 of record JBBPBQ010000141.1, on the reverse strand, counting down.
CATCCAATATGTGATTTTCTGCCATTTTGTGTCATTGGTTGAACATTTAGGTCATTTTCGTCCTCCCTAGGCTTATTCTAATCCAATTAGGGTTTTTAACCAATCTTGTGCATCCAATATGTGATTTTGTCTCATTTTGTGTCATTGGTTGAACATTTAGGTCATTTTCGTCCTCCCTAGGCTTATTCTAATCCAATAAGGGTTTTTAACCAATCTTGTGCATCCAATATGTAATTTTGTGTCATTTTGTGTCATTGGTTGAACATTTAGGTCATTTTCGTCCTCCCTAGGCTTATTCTAATCCAATTAGGGTTTTTAACCAATCTTGTGCATCCAATATGTGATTTTTTGTCATTTTGTGTCATTGGTTGAAAATTTAGGTCATTTTCGTCCTCCCTAGGCTTATTCTAATCCAATTAGGATTTTTAACCAATCTTGTGCATCCAATATGTGATTTTTAGTCATTGGTTGAACATTTTGGTCATTTTTGTCCTCCTAAGGCTTATTCTGTTCCAATTAGGGTTTATAACCAATCTTGTGCATCCAATATGTGAATTTGTGTCATCTTGTGTCATTGGTTGAACATTTAGGTCATTTTTGTCCTCCATAGGCTTATTCTAATCCAATTAGGGTTTTTAACCAATCTTGTGCATCCAATATGTGATTTTGTGTCATTTTGTGTCATTGGTTGAACATTTAGGTCATTTTCGTCCTCCCTAGGCTTATTCTAATCCAATTAGGGTTTTTAACCAATCTCGTGCATCCAATATGTGATTTTGTGTCCTTTTGTGTCATTGGTTGAACATTTAGGTCATTTTCGTCCTCCCTAGGCTTATTCTAATCCAATTAGGGTTTTTAACCAATCTTGTGCATCCAATATGTAATTTTGTGTCATTTTGTGTCATTGGTTGAACATTTAGGTCATTTTCGTCCTCCCTAGGCTTATTCTAATCCAATTAGGGTTTTTAAGCAATCTTGTGCATCCAATATGTGATTTTGTGTCATTTTTTGTCATTGGTTGAACATTTAGGTCATTTTCGTCCTCCCTAGGCTTATTCTAATCCAATTAGGGTTTTTAACCAATCTTGTGCATCCAATATGTGATTTTGTGTCATTGGTTAAACATTTAGGTCATTTTCGTCCCCCTTAGGCTTATTCTAATCCAATTAGGGTTTTTAACCAATCTTGTGCATCCAATATGTGATTTTGTGTCATTGGTTGAACATTTAGGTCATTTTCTTCCTCCCTAGGCTTATTCTAATCCAATTAGGGTTTTTATCCAATCTTGTGCATCCAATATGTGATTTTGTGTCATTGGTTGAACATTTAGGTCATTTTCGTCCTCCCTAGGATTATTCTAATCCAATTAGGGTTTTTAACCAATCTTGTGCATCCAATATGTGATTTTGTGTCATTTTGTGTCATTGGTTGAACATTTAGGTCATTTTCGTCCTCCCTAGGCTTATTCTAATCCAATTAGGGTTTTTAACCAATCTTGTGCATCCAATATGTGATTTTGTGTCATTGGTTGAACATTTAGGTCATTTTCGTCCTCCCTAGGCTTATTCTAATCCAATGAGGGTTTTTAACCAATCTTGTGCATCCAATATGTGATTTTGTGTCATTGGTTGAACATTTAGGTCATTTTCGTCCTCCCTAGGCTTATTCTAATCCAATTAGGGTTTTTAACCAATCTTGTGCATCCAATATGTGATTTTGTGTCATTTTGTGTCATTGGTTGAACATTTAGGTCATTTTCGTCCTCCCTAGGCATATTCTAATCCAATTACGATTGTTAACCAATCTTGTGCATCCAATATGTGATTTTGTGTCATTGGTTGAACATTTAGGTCATTTTCGTCGTCCCTAGGCTTATTCTAATCCAATTAGGGTTTTTAACCAATCTTGTGCATCCAATATGTGATTTTGTGTCATTTTGTGTCATTGGTTGAACATTTAGGTCATTTTTGTCCTCCCTAGGCTTATTCTAATCCAATAAGGGTTTTTAACCAATCTTGTGCATCCAATATGTGATTTTGTGTCATTTTGTGTCATTGGTTGAACATTTAGGTCATTTTCGTCCTCCCTAGGCTTATTCTAATCCAATTAGGATTTTTAACCAATCTTGTGCATCCAATATGTGATTTTGTGTCATTGGTTGAACATTTAGGTCATTTTGGTCCTCCCTAGGCTTATTCTAACCCAATTAGGGTTTTTAAACAATCTTGTGCATCCAATATGTGATTTTGTGTCATTTTGTGTCATTGGTTGAACATTTAGATCATTTTCGTCCTCCCTAGGCTTATTCTAATCCAATTAGGGTTTTTAACCAATCTTGTGCATCCAATATTTGATTTTGTGTCATTTTGTGTCATTGGTTGAACATTTAGGTCATTTTCGTCCTCCCTAGGCTTATTCTAATCCAATTAGGGTTTTTAAACAATCTTGTGCATCCAGTATGTGATTTTGTGTCATTGGTTGCACATTTAGGTCATTTTCGTCCTCTCTAGGCTTATTCTAATCCAATTAGGGTTTTTAACCAATCTTGTGCATCCAATATGTAATTTTGTGTCATTTTGTGTCATTGGTTGAACATTTAGGTCATTTTCGTCCTCCCTAGGCTTATTCTAATCCAATTAGGGTTTTTAAGCAATCTTGTGCATCCAATATGTGATTTTGTGTCATTTTTTGTCATTGGTTGAACATTTAGGTCATTTTCGTCCTCCCTAGGCTTATTCTAATCCAATTAGGGTTTTTAACCAATCTTGTGCATCCAATATGTGATTTTGTGTCATTGGTTAAACATTTAGGTCATTTTCGTCCCCCTTAGGCTTATTCTAATCCAATTAGGGTTTTTAACCAATCTTGTGCATCCAATATGTGATTTTGTGTCATTGGTTGAACATTTAGGTCATTTTCTTCCTCCCTAGGCTTATTCTAATCCAATTAGGGTTTTTATCCAATCTTGTACATCCAATATGTGATTTTGTGTCATTGGTTGAACATTTAGGTCATTTTCGTCCTCCCTAGGCTTATTCTAATCCAATTAGGGTTTTTAACCAATCTTGTGCATCCAATATGTGATTTTGTGTCATTTTGTGTCATTGGTTGAACATTTAGGTCATTTTCGTCCTCCCTAGGCTTATTCTAATCCAATTAGGGTTTTTAACCAATCTTGTGCATCCAATATATGTTTTTGTGTCATTGGTTGAACATTTAGGTCATTTTCGTGCTCCCTAGGCTTATTCTAATCCAATTAGGGTTTTTAACCAATCTTGTGCATCCAATATGTAATTTTGTGTCATTTTGTGTCATTGGTTGAACATTTAGGTCATTTTTGTCCTCCCTAGGCTTATTCTAATCCAATTTGTGTTTTTAAACAATCTTGTGCATCCAACATGTGTTTTTGTGTCATTGGTTTAACATTTAGGTCATTTTCGTCCTCCCTAGGCTTATTCTAATCCAATTAGGGTTTTTAACCAATCTTGTGCATCCAATATGTGATTTTGTGTCATTTTGTGTCATTGGTTGAACATTTAGGTCATTTTCGTCCTCCCTAGGCTTATTCTAATCCAATTAGGGTTTTTAACCAATCTTGTGCATCCAATATGTAATTTTGTGTCATTTTGTGTCATTGGTTGAGCATTTAGGTCATTTTCGTCCTCCCTAGGCTTATTCTAATCCAATTAGGGTTTTTAACCAATCTTGTGCATCCAATATGTGATTTTGTGTCATTTTGTGTCATTGGTTGAACATTTAGGTCATTTTCGTCCTCCCTAGGCTTATTCTAATCCAATTAGAGTTTTTAACCAATCTTGTGCATCCAATACGTGATTTTGTGTCATTTGTTGAACATTTAGGTCATTTTCGTCATCGCTATGCTTATTCTAATCCAATTAGGGTTTTTAACCAATCTTGTGCATCCAATATGTGATTTTGTGTCATTTTGTGTCATTGGTTGAACATTTAGGTCATTTTCGTCCTCCCTAGGCTTATTCTAATCCAATTAGGGTTTTTAACCAATCTTGTGCATCCAATATGTGATTTTGTGTCATTTTGTGTCATTGGTTGAACATTTAGGTCATATTCGTCCTCCCTAGGCTTATTCTAATCCAATTAAGGTTTTTAACCAATCTTGTGCATCCAATATGTGATTTTGTGTCATTTTGTGTCATTGGTTGAACATTTAGGTCATTTTCGTCCTCCCTAGGCTTATTCTAATCCAATTAGGGTTTTTAACCAATCTTGTGCATCCAATATGTGATTTTGTGTCATTTTGTGTCATTGGTTGAACATTTAGGTCATTTTCGTCCTCCCTAGGCTTATTCTTATCCAATTAGGGTTTTTAACCAATCTTGTGCATCCAATATGTGATTTTGTGTCATTTAGTGTCATTGGTTGAACATTTAGGTCATTTTCGTCCTCCCTAGGCTTATTCTAATCCAATTAGGGTTTTTAACCAATCTTGTGCATCCAATATGTGATTTTGTGTCATTTTGTGTCATTGGTTGAACATTTAGGTCTTTTTCGTCCTCCCTAGGCTTATTCTAATCCAATAAGGGTTTTTAACCAATCTTGTGCATCCAATATGTAATTTTGTGTCATTTTGTGTCATTGGTTGAACATTTAGGTCATTTTCGTCCTCCCTAGGCTTATTCTAATCCAATAAGGGTTTTTTACCAATCTTGTGCATCCAATATGTGATTTTGTGTCATTGGTTGAACATTTAGGTCATTTTCGTCCTCCCTAGGCTTATTCTAATCCAATTAGGGTTTTTAACCAATCTTGTGCATCCAATATGTGAGTTTGTGTCATTGGTTGAACATTTAGGTCATTTGCGTCCTCCCTAGGCTTATTCTAATCCAATTAGGGTTTTTAACCAATCTTTTGCATCCAATATGTGATTTTGTGTCATTTTGTGTCATTGGTTGAACATTTAGGTCATTTTCGTCCTCCCTAGGCTTATTCTAATCCAATTAGCGTTTTTAACCAATCTTGTGCATCCAATATGTGATTTTGTGTCATTTTGTGTCATTGGTTGAACATTTAGGTCATTTTCGTCCTCCCTAGGCTTATTCTAATCCAATTAAGGTTTTTAACCAATCTTGTGCATCCAATATGTGATTTTGTGTCATTTTGTGTCATTGGTTGAACATTTAGGTCATTTTCGTCCTCCCTAGGCTTATTGATAAGGATCTCAAGAGCATGAAGATGATCCATATTTTTAATAAATTAGGATGAACTTTATTTAATTTCATTTGGTTTGTAATAATTATTAGTTTGCTTTAATTTGGAATTCTAATAGTTTTAATATAGACTTAGTTGATGTTATATGTAAGTGAAGATACTTTACTTCCTTACATTTAGTTTAATTTTATAAAAAAAAAAATGATGTAAGCCCAATTTGGGCCTAGAGAATGGTGTCACTTATGACCCATTTAGGTTTAGAGATAATTTTACTATAACTATGATTTTGTAACCTCATGGAGGGGATTATTTTGGAATGAATTAAAAATTTCTCTAATGAGAATTGTGAGTGAGTTAGGTCTCCTCTTTGAGTTCTTGGATTAGAACTTGTTTGAGTCTTATCAATGGCTTCCTTACCATTGTGGCGATTCTTCATTGGCTTATCAATCATCCTTGATTGTGGCGCCTTCTTCATCTTCTCAACCTAATCCATATTTTGTTTCTTTATAATTTTCGGTTTCCTTTACATCAAACCCTAATTCACAAATTGTGCCAATTTTCGTGTTCAGTAACCTGTTACCATATCTTGCGTTCTACACACTTGTTTTCGGCGATTCAACATCCTAACTTGCGTTTCAGAACGTCATCTTTCACCTCGTTTTGGAATCGGCCGATTCGGAGTTTCGTAGCTCCGTTTATTGCGTTCTCCAGCAATACGCGATTTCTGATTCAATCTGTAAGTTTCCAACCTAGAACGATCTTAAAGTGACTCATTACAAACAGGACCATATCATTTGGTATCAGAGCTTGTCTCTAGGTTTGGAATTGAGTAAAAAAAAAATTTATGCATTTTTTATAAAATTAAACTAAATGTAAGGAAGTAAAGTATCTTCACTTACATATAACATCAACTAAGTCTATATTAAAACTATTAGAATTCCAAATTAAAGCAAACTAATAATTATTACAAACCAAATGAAATTAAATAAAGTTCATCCTAATTTATTAAAAATATGGATCATCTTCATGCTCTTGAGATCCTTATCACTTATTCTAATCCAATTAGGGTTTTTAAGCAATCTTGTGCATCCAATATGTGATTTTCTGTCATTTTGTGTCATTGGTTGAACATTTAGGTCATTTTCGTCCTCCCTAGGCTTATTCTAATCCAATTAGGGTTTTTAAGCAATCTTGTGCATCCAATATGTGATTTTGTGTCATTTTGTGTCATTGGTTGAACATTTAGGTCATTTTCGTCCTCCCTAGGCTTATTCTAATCCAATTAGGGTTTTTAACCAATCTTGTGCATCCAATATGTGATTTTGTGTCATTTTGTGTCATTGGTTGAACATTTAGGTCATTTTCGTCCTCCCTAGGCTTATTCTAATCCAATAAGGGTTTTTAACCAATCTTGTGCATCCAATATGTGATTT
>JBBPBQ010000140.1:0-14650 GCA_037974755.1 Cicer yamashitae | reverse complement strand
TCTTGTGCATCCAATATGTGATTTTGTGTCATTTTGTGTCATTGGTTGAACATTTAGGTCATTTTCGTCCTCCGTAGGCTTATTCTAATCCAATTAGGGTTTTCAACCAATCTTGTGCATCCAATATGTGATTTTGTGTCATTGGTTGAACATTTAGGTCATTTTCGTCCTCCCTAGGCTTATTCTAATCCAATTAGGGTTTTTAACCAATCTTGTGCATCCAATATGTGATTTTGTGTCATTGGTTGAACATTTAGGTCATTTTCGTCCTCCCTAAGCTTATTCTAATCCAATTAGGGTTTTTAACCAATCTTGTGCATCCAATATGTGATTTTGTGTCATTGGTTGAACATTTAGGTCATTTTCGTCCTCCCTAGACTTATTCTAATCCAATTAGGCTTTTAACCATTCTTGTGCATCCAATATGTAATTTTATGTCATTTTGTGTTATTGGTTGAAGATTTAGGTCATTTTCGTCCTCCCTAGGCTTATTCTAATCCAATTAGGGTTTTTAACCAATCTTGTGCATCCAATATGTGATTTTGTGTCATTGGTTGAATATTTAAGTCATTTTTGTCCTCCCTAGGCTTATTCTAATCCAATTAGGGTTTTTAACCAATCTTGTGCATCCAATATGTGAATTTGTGTCATTTTGTGTCATTTGTTGAACATTTAGGTCATTTTCGTCCTCCGTAGGCTTATTCTAATCCAATTAGGGTTTTTAACCAATCTTGTGCATCCAATATGTGATTTTGTGTCATTGGTTGAACATTTAGGTCATTTTCGTCCTCCCTAGACTTATTCTAATCCAACTAGGGTTTTTAACCAATCTTGTGCATCCAATATGTAATTTTATGTCATTTTGTGTTATTGGTTGAAGATTTAGGTCATTTTCGTCCTCCCTAGGCTTATTCTAATCCAATTAGGGTTTTTAACCATTCTTGTGCATCCAATATGTGATTTTGTGTCATTTTGTGTCATTGGTTGAACATTTAGGTCATTTTCGTCCTCCGTAGGCTTATTCTAATCCAATTAGGGTTTTTAACCAATCTTGTGCATCCAATATGTGATTTTGTGTCATTGGTTGAACATTTAGGTCATTTTTGTCCTCCCTAGGCTTATTCTAATCCAATTAGGGTTTTTAACCAATCTTGTGCATCCAATATGTGATTTTGTATCATTTTGTGTCATCGGTTGAACATTTAGGTCATTTTCGTCCTCCCTAGGCTTATTCTAATCCAATTAGGGTTTTTAACCAATCTTGTGCATCCAGTATGTGATTTTGAGTCATTTTATGTCATCGATTGAACATTTAGGTCATTTTCGTCCTCCCTAGGCTTATTCTAATCCAATTAGGGTTTTTAACCAATCTTGTGCATCCAATATGTGATTTTGTGTCATTTGTTGAACATTTAGGTCATTTTCGTCCTCCGTAGGCTTATTCTAATCCAATTAGGGTTTTTAACCAATCTTGTGCATCCAATATGTGATTTTCTGTCATTTTGTGTCATTGGTTGAATATTTAGGTCATTTTCGTCCTCCCTAGGCTTATTCTAATCCAATTAGGGTTTTTAACCAATCTTGTGCATCCAATATGTGATTTTGTGTCATTGGTTGAACATTTAGGTCATTTTCATCCTCCATAGGCTTATTCTCATCCAATTAGGGTTTTTAACCAATCTTGTGCATCCAATATGTGATTTTGTGTCATTGGTTGAACATTTAGGTCATTTTCGTCCTCCCTAGGCTTATTCTAATCCAATTAGGGTTTTTAACCTATCTTGTGCATCCTATATGTGATTTTGTGTAATTGGTTGAACATTTAGGTCATTTTTGTCCTCCCTAGGCTTATTCTAATCCAATTAGGGTTTTTAACCAATCTTGTGCATCCAATATGTGATTTTGTGTCATTGGTTGAACATTTAGGTCATTTTCGTCCTCCCTAGGCTTATTCTAATCCAATTAGGGTTTTTAACCAATCTTGTGCATCCAATATGTGAATTTGTATCATTTTGTGTCATTGGTTGAACATTTAGCTCATTTTCGTCCTCCCTAGGCTTATTCTAATCCAATTAGAGTTTTTAACCAATCTTGTGCATCTAATATGTGATTTTGTGTCATTTTGTGTCATCGGTTGAACATTTAGGTCATTTTCGTCCTCCCTAGGCTTATTCTAATCCAATTAGGGTTTTTAACCAATCTTGTGCATCCAATATGTGATTTTGTGTCATTTTGTGTCGTTGGTTGAACATATAGATCATTTTCGTCCTCCATAGGCTTATTCTAATCCAATTAGGGTTTTTAACCTATCTTGTGCATCCAATATGTGATTTTGTGTCATTGGTTGAACATTTACGTCATTTTTGTCCTCCCTAGGCTTATTATAATCCAATTAGGGTTTTTATCAAATCTTGTGCATCCAATATGTGATTTTGTGATTGGTTGAACATTTAGGTCATTTTCGTCCTCCCTAGGCTTATTCTAATCCAATTAGGGTTTTTAACCAATCTTGTGCATCCAATATGTGATTTTGTATCATTTTGTGTCATTGGTTGAACATTTAGGTCATTGTCGTCCTCCCTAGGCTTATTCTAATCCAATTAGGGTTTTTAACCAATCTTGTGCATCGAGTATGTAATTTTGTGTCATTTTGTGTCATCGGTTGAACATTTAGGTCATTTTCGTCCTCCCTAGGCTTATTCTAATCCAATTAGGGTTTTTAACCAATCTTGTGCATCCAATATGTGATTTTGTGTCATTTTGTGTCGTTGGTTGAACATATAGATCATTTTCGTCCTCCATAGGCTTATTCTAATCCAATTAGGGTTTTTAACCAATCTTGTGCATCCAATATGTGATTTTGTGTCATTTTGTGTCATTGGTTGAACATTTAGGTCAGTTTCGTCCTCCCTAGACTTATTCTAAGATTGAACATTTCGGTCATTTTCGTCCTCCGTAAACTTATTCTAATCCAATTAGGGTTTTTAACCAATCTTGTGCATCCAATATGTGATTTTGTGTCATTTTGTGTCATCGGTTGAACATTTAGGTCATTTTCGTCCTCCCTAGGCTTATTCTAATCCAATTAGGGTTTTTAACCAATCTTGTGCATCCAATATGTGATTTTGTGTCATTTGTTGAACATTTAGGTCATTTTCGTCCTCCCTAGGCTTATTCTAATCCAATTAGGGTTTTTAACCAATCTTGTGCATCCAATATGTGATTTTGTGTCATTTTGTGTCATTGGTTGAACATTTAGGTCAGTTTCGTCCTCCCTAGACTTATTCTAAGATTGAACATTTCGGTCATTTTCGTCATCCGTAGGCTTATTCTAATCCAATTAGGGTTTTTAACCAATCTTGTGCATCCAATATGTGATTTTGTATCATTTTGTGTCATCGGTTGAACATTTAGGTCATTTTCGTCCTCCCTAGGCTTATTCTAATCCAATTAGGGTTCTTAACCAATCTTGTGCATCCAGTATGTGATTTTGAGTCATTTTTTGTCATCGATTGAACATTTAGGTCATTTTCGTCCTCCCTAGGCTTATTCTAATCCAATTAGGGTTTTTAACCAATCTTGTGCATCCAATATGTGATTTTGTGTCATTTTGTGTCGTTGGTTGAACATATAGATCATTTTCGTCCTCCATAGGCTTATTCTAATCCAATTAGGGTTTTTAACCAATCTTGTGCATCCAATATGTGATTTTGTGTCATTGGTTGAACATTTAGGTCATTTTCGCCCACCCTAGGCTTATTCTAATCCAATTAGGGTTTTTAACAAATCTTGTGCATCCAATATGTGATTTTCTGTCATTTTGTGTCATTGGTTGAACATTTAGGTCATTTTCGTCCTCCCTAGGCTTATTCTAATCCAATTAGGGTTTTTAACCAATCTTGTGCATCCAATATGTGATTTTGTGTCATTGGTTGAACATTTAGGTCATTTTCGTCCTCCCTAGGCTAATTCTAATCCAATTAGGGTTTTTAACCAATCTTGTGCATCCAATATGTGATTTTGTGTCATCGGTTGAATATTTAGGTCATTTTTGTCCTCCCTAGGCTTATTCTAATCCAATTAGGGTTTTTAACCAATCTTGTGCATCCAATATGTGATTTTGTGTCACTTTGTGTCATTTGTTGAACATTTAGGTCATTTTCGTCCTCCGTAGGCTTATTCTAATCCAGTTAGGGTTTTTAACCAATCTTGTGCATCCAATATGTAATTTTCTGTCATTTTGTGTCATTGGTTGAACATTTAGGTCATTTTCGTCCTCCCTAGGATTATTATAATCCAATTAGGGTTTTTAACCAATCTTGTGCATCCAATATGTGATTTTGTGTCATTTTGTGTCATTGGTTGAACATTTAGGTCATTTTCGTCCTCCCTAGGCTTATTCTAATCCAATTAGGGTTTTTAACCAGCCTTGTGCATCCAATATGTGATTTTGTGTCATTTTGTATCATTGGTTGAACATTTAGGTCATTTTCGTCCTCCCTAGGCTTATTCTAATCCAATTAGGGTTTTTAACCAATCTTGTGCATCCAATATGTGATTTTGTGTCATTGGTTGAACATTTAGGTCATTTTCGTCCTCCCTAGGCTTATTCTAATCCAATTAGGGTTTTTAACCAATCTTGTGCATCCAATATGTGATTTTGTGTCATTTTGTGATAAGGATCTCAAGAGCATGAAGATGATCCATATTTTTAATAAATTAGGATGAACTTTATTTATTTTCATTTGGTTTGTAATAATTCTTAGTTTGCTTTAATTTGGAATTCTAATAGTTTTAATATAGACTTAGTTGATGTTATATGTAAGTGAAGATACTTTGCTTCCTTACATTTAGTTTATTTTTATAAAAAAAAAAAATGATGTAAGCCCAATTTGGGCCTAGAGAATGGTGTCACTTATGACCCATTTAGGTTTAGAGATAATTTTACTATAACTATGATTTTGTAACCTTATTGAAGGGATTTTTTTTGGAATGAATTAATAATTTCTCTAATGAGATTTGTGAGTGAGTTAGGTCTCCTCTTTGAGTTCTTGGATTAGAACTTGTTTGAGTCTTATCAATGGCTTCCTTACCATTGTGGCGATTCTTCATTGGCTTATCAATCATCCTTGATTGTGGCGCCTTCTTCATCTTCTCAACCTAATCCATATTTTGTTTCTTTATAATTTTCGGTTTCCTTTACATCAAACCCTAATTCACAAATTGTGCCAATTTTCGTGTTCAATAACCTGCAATCATATCTCGAGTTCTACAAACTTGTTTTCGGCGATTCAACATCCTAACTTGCGTTTCGGAACGTCATCTTTCACCTCGTTTTGGAATCGGCCGATTCGGAGTTTCGTAGCTCTGTTTATTGCGTTCTCCAGCAATACGCGATTTTCGTTCCAATCTGTAAGTTTCCAACCTAGAACGATCCTTTATAGTGATTCATGACAAATAGGATCATATCACCTAGGGAGGACGAAAATGACCTAAATGTTCAACCAATGACACAAAATCACATATTGGATGCACAAGATTGGTTAAAAACCCTAATTGGATTAGAATAAGCCTAGGGAGGACGAAAATGACCTAAATGTTCAACCAATGACACAAAATGACACAAAATCACATATTGGATGCACAAGATTGGTTAAAAACCCAAATTGGATTAGAATAAGCCTAGGGAGGACAAAAATGACCTAAATGTTGAACCATTGACACAAAATGACACAAAATCACATATTGGATGCACAAGATTGGTTAAAAACCCTAATTGGATTAGAATAAGCCTAGGGAGGACGAAAATGACCTAAATGTTCAACCAATGACACAAAATCACATATTGGATGCACAAGATTGGTTAAAAACCCTAATTGGATTAGAATAAGCCTAGGGAGGACGAAAATGACCTAAATGTTCAACCAATGACACAAAATCACATATTGGATGCACAAGATTGGTGAAAAACCCTAATTGGATTAGAATAAGCCTAGGGAGGATGATAATGACCTAAATGTTCATCGAATGACACAAAATGACACAAAATCACATATTGGATGCACAAGATTGGTTAAAAACCCTAATTGGATTAAAATAATCCTAGGGAGGACGAAAATGACCTAAATGTTCAACCAATGACACAAAATCACATATTGGATGCACAAGATTGGTTAAAAACCCTAATTGGATTAGAATAAGCCTAGGGAGGACGAAAATGACCTAAATGTTCAACCAATGACACAAAATGACACAAATTCACATATTGGATGCACAAGATTGGTTAAAAACCCTAATTGGATTAGAATAAGCCTAGGGGGGACGAAAATGACCTAAATGTTCGACCAATGACACAAAATCACATATTGGATGCACAAGATTGGTTAAAAACCCGAATTGGATTAGAATAAGCATAGCGAGGACGAAAATGACCTAAATGTTCAACCAATGACACAAAATCACATATTGGATGCACAAGATTGGTTAAAAACCCTAATTGGATTAGAATAAGCCTAGGGAGGACGAAAATGACCTAAATGTTCAACCAATGACACAAAATCACATATTGGATGCACAAGATTGGTTAAAAACCCTAATTGGATTAGAATAAGCCTAGGGAGGACGAAAATGACCTAAATGTTCAACCAATGACACAAAATGACACAAAATCACATATTGGATGCTCAATATTGGTTAAAAACCCTAATTGGATTAGAATAAGCCTAGGGAGGACGAAAATGACCTAAATGTTCAACCAATGACACAAAATCACATATTGGATGCACAAGATTGGTTAAAAACCCTAATTGGATTAGAATAAGCCTAGGGAGGACGAAAATGACCTAAATGTTCAACCAATGACACAAAATCACATATTGGATGCACAAGATTGGTTAAAAACCCTAATTAGGTTAGAATAAGCCTAGGGGGGACAAAAATAACCTAAATGTTCGACCAATGACACAAAATCACATATTGGATGCACAAGATTGGTTAAAAACCCTAATTGGATTAGAATAAGCCTATGGAGGACAAAAATGACCTAAATGTTCAACCAATAACACAAAATCACATATAGGATGCACAAGATTGGTTAAAAACCCTAATTGGATTAGAATAAGCCTAGGGAGGACGAAAATGACCTAAATGTTCAACCAATGACACAAAATGACACAAAATCACATATTGGATGCTCAAGATTGGTTAAAAACCCTAATTGGATTAGAATAAGCCTAGGGAGGACGATAATGACCTAAATGTTCAACCAATGACACAAAATCACATATTGGATGCACAAGATTGGTTAAAAACCCTAATTGGATTAGAATAAGCCTAGGGAGGACGAAAATGACCTAAATGTTCAACCAATGACACAAAATACCACAAAATCACATATTGGATGCACAAGATTGGTTAAAAACCCTAATTGGATTAGAATAAGCCCAGGGAGCACGAAAATGACGTAAATGTTCAACCAATGACACAAAATGACACAAAATCACATATTGGATGCACAAGATTGGTTAAAAACCTTAATTGGATTAGAATAAGCCTTGGGAGGACGAAAATGACCTAAATGTTCAACCAATGACACAAAATGCCACAAAATCACATATTGGATGCACAAGATTGGTTAAAAACCCTAATTGGATTAGAATAAGCATAGGGAGGACGATAATGACCTAAATGTTCAACCAATGACACAAAATCACATATTGGATGCACAAGATTGGTTAAAAACCCTAATTGGATTAGAATAAGCCTAGGGAGGACGAAAATGACCTAAATGTTCAACCAATGACACAAAAGCACATATTGGATGCACAAGATTGGTTAAAAACCCTAATTGGATTAGAATAAGCCTAGGGAGGACGAAAATGACCTAAATGATCAACCAATAACACAAAATCACATATTGGATGCACAAGATTGGTTAAAAACCCTAATTGGATTAGAATAAGCCTAGGGAGGACGAAATTGACTTAAAAGTTCAACCAATGACACAAAATGACACAAAATCACATATTGGATGCACAAGATTGGTTAAAAACCCTAATTGGATTAGAATAAGCCTAGGGAGGACGAAAATGACCTAAATGTTCAACCAATGACACAAAATCACATATTGGATGCACAAGATTGGTTAAAAACCCTAATTGGATTAGAATAAGCACAGGGAGGACGAAAATGACCTAAATGTTCAACCAATGACACAAAATCACATATTGGATGCACAAGATTGGTTAAAAACCCTAATTGGATTAGAATAAGCCTAGGGAGGACGAAAATGACCTAAATGTTCAACCAATCTTGTGCATCCAATATGTGATTTTGTGTCATTTTGTGTCATTGGTTGAACATTTAGGTCATTTTCGTCCTCCCTAGGCTTATTCTAATCCAATTAGGGTTTTTAACCAATCTTGTGCATCCAATATGTGATTTTGTGTCATTGGTTGAACATTTAGGTCATTTTTGTCCTCCCTAGGCTTATTCTAATCCAATTAGGGTTTTTAACCAATCTTGTGCATCCAATATGTGATTTTGTGTCATTTTGTGTCATTGGTTGAACATTTAGGTCATTTTCGTCCTTGCTAGGCTTATTCTAATCCAATTAGGGTTTTTAACCAATCTTGTGCATCCAATATGTGATTTTGTGTCATTGGTTGAACATTTAGGTCATTTTCGTCCTCCCTAGGCTTATTCTAATCCAATTAGGGTTTTTAACCAATCTTGTGCATCCAATATGTGATTTTGTGTCATTTTGTGTCATTTTGTGTCATTGGTTGAACATTTAAGTCATTTTTGTCCTCCCTTGGCTTATTCTAATCCAATTAGGGTTTTTAACCAATCTTGTGCATCCAATATGTGATATTGAATCATTGGTTGAACATTTAGGTCATTTTCGTCCTCCCTAGGCTTATTCTAATCCAATTAGGGTTTTTAACCAATCTTGTGCATATAATAAGTGATTTTGTGTCATTGGTAATCCAATTAGGTCATTTTCGTCCTCACTAGGCTTATTCTAATCCAATTAGGGTTTTTAACCAATCTTGTGCATCCAATATGTGATTTTGTGTCATTGGTTGCACATTTAGGTCATTTTCGTCCTCCCTAGGCTTATTCTAATCCAATTAGGGTTTTTAACCAATCTTGTGCATACAATAAGTGATTTTGTGTCATTGGTAATCCAATTAGGTCATTTTCGTCCTTACTAGGCTTATTCTAATCCAATTAGGGTTTTTAAACAATCTTGTGCATCCAATATGTGATTTTGTGTCATTGGTTGAACATTTAGGTCATTTTCGTCCTCCCTAGGCTTATTCTAATCCAATTAGGGTTTTTAACCAATCTTGTGCATCCAATATGTGATTTTGTGTCATTTTGTGTCATCAGTTGAACATTTAGGTCGTTTTCGTCTTCCCTAGGCTTATTCTAATCCGATTAGGGTTTTTATTCAATCTTGTGCATCGAATATGTGATTTTGTGTCATTGGTTGTACATTTAGGTCATTATCGTCCTCCCTAGGCTTATTCTAATCCAATTAGGGTTTTTAACCAATCTTGTGCATCCAATATGTGATTTTGTGTCATTTTGTGTCATTGGTTGAACATTTAGGTCATTTTCGTCCTCCCTAGGCTTATTCTAGTCCAGTTAGGGTTTTTAACCTATCTTGTGCATCCAATATGTGATTTTGTGCCATTTTGTGTCATTGGTTGAACATTTAGGTCATTTTCGTCCTCCCTAGGCTTATTCTAATCCAATTAGGGTTTTTAACCAATCTTGTGCATCCAATATGTGATTTTGTGTCATTGGTTGAACATTTAGGTCATTTTCGCCTTGCTAGGCTAATTCTAATCCATATAGGGTTTTTAACCAATCTTGTGCATCCAATATGTGATTTTGTGTCATTTTGTGTCATTGGTTGAACATTTAGGTCATTTTCGTCCTCCCTAGGCTTATTCTAATCCAATTAGGGTTTTTAACCAATCTTGTGCATCCAATATGTAATTTTGTGTCGTTTTGTGTCATTGGTTGAACATTTAGGTCATTTTCGTCCTCCCTAGGCTTATTCTAATCCAATTAGGGTTTTTAACCAATCTTGTGCATCCAATATGTGATTTTGTGTCATTGGTTGAACATTTAGGTCATTTTCGTCCCCCCTAGGCTTATTCTAATCCAATTAGGGTTTTTAACCAATCTTGTGCATCCAATATGTGATTTTGTGTCATTGGTTGAACATTTAGGTCATTTTCGTCCTCCCTAGGCTTATTCTAATCCAATTAGGGTTTTTAACCAATCTTGTGCATCCAATATGTGATTTTGTGTCATTGGTTGAACATTTAGGTCATTTTCGTCCTCCCTAGGCTTATTCTAATCCAATTAGGGTTTTTAACCAATCTTGTGCATCCAATATGTGATTTTGTGTCATTGGTTGAACACTTAGGTCATTTTCGTCCTCCCTAGGCTTATTCTAATCCAATTAGGGTTTTAAACCAATCTTGTGCATCCAATATGTGATTTTGTTTCATTTTGTGTCGTTGGTTGAACATATAGATCATTTTCGTCCTCCATAGGCTTATTCTAATCCAATTAGGGTTTTTAACCAATCTTGTGCATCCAATATGTGATTTTCTGTCATTTTGTGTCATTGGTTGAACATTTAGGTCATTTTCGTCCTCCCTAGGCTTATTCTAATCCAATTAGGGTTTTTAACCAATCTTGTGCATCCAATATGTGATTTTGTGTCATTGGTTGAACATTTAGGTCATTTTCGTCCTCCCTAGGATTATTTTAATCCAATTAGGGTTTTTAACCAATCTTGTGCATCCAATATGTGATTTTGTGTCATTTTGTGTCATTCGATGAACATTTAGGTCATTATCATCCTCCCTAGGCTTATTCTAATCCAATTAGGGTTTTTCACCAATCTTGTGCATCCAATATGTGATTTTGTGTCATTGGTTGAACATTTAGGTCATTTTCGTCCTCCCTAGGCTTATTCTAATCCAATTAGGGTTTTTAACCAATCTTGTGCATCCAATATGTGATTTTGTGTCATTGGTTGAACATTTAGGTCATTTTCGTCCTCCCTAGGCTTATTCTAATCCAATTAGGGTTTTTAACCAATCTTGTGCATCCAATATGTGATTTTGTGTCATTGGTTGAACATTTAGGTCATTTTCGTCCTCGCTATGCTTATTCTAATCCAATTCGGGTTTTTAACCAATCTTGTGCATCCAATATGTGATTTTGTGTCATTGGTCGAACATTTAGGTCATTTTCGTCCCCCCTAGGCTTATTCTAATCCAATTAGGGTTTTTAACCAATCTTGTGCATCCAATATGTGAATTTGTGTCATTTTGTGTCATTGGTTGAACATTTAGGTCATTTTCGTCCTCCCTAGGCTTATTCTAATCCAATTAGGGTTTTTAACCAATCTTGTGCATCCAATATGTGATTTTGTGTCATTGGTTGAACATTTAGGTCATTTTCGTCCTCTCTAGGGTTTTTCTATTCCAATTAGGGTTTTTAACCAATCTTGTGCATCCAATATGTGATTTTGTGTCATTGGTTGAACATTTAGGTCATTTTCGTCCTCCCTAGGCTTATTCTAATCCAATTAGGGTTTTTAACCAATCTTGAGCATCCAATATGTGATTTTGTGTTATTTTGTGTCATTGGTTGAACATTTAGGTCATTTTCGTCCTCCCTAGGCTTATTCTAATCCAATTAGGGTTTTTAACCAATCTTGTGCATCCAATATGTGATTTTGTGTCATTGGTTGAACATTTAGGTCATATTCGTCCTTGCTATGCTTATTCTAATCCAATTAGGGTTTTTAACCAATCTTGTGCATCCAATATGTGATTTTGTGTCATTGGTTGAACATTTAGGTCATTTTCGTCCTCCTTAGGCTTATTCTAATCCAATTAAGGTTTTTAACCAATCTTGTGCATCCAATGTGTGATTTTGTGTCATTTTGTGTCATTGGTTGAACAATTAGGTCATTTTCGTCCTCCCTAGGCTTATTTTAATCCAATTAAGGTTTTTAACTAATCTTGTGCATCCAATATGTGATTTTGTGTCATTGGTTGAACATTTAGGTCATTTTCGTCCTCCCTAGGCTTATTCTAATCCAATTAGGGTTTTTAACCAATCTTGTGCATCCAATATGTGATTTTGTGTCATTTTGTGTCATTGGTTGAACATTTAGGTCATTTTCGTCCTCCCTAGGGTTATTCTATTCCAATTAGGGTTTTTAACCAATCTTGTGCATCCAATATGTGATTTTGTGTCATTGGTTGAACATTTAGGTCATTTTCGTCCTCCCTAGGCTTATTCTAATCCAATTAGGGTTTTTAACCAATCTTGTGCATCCAATATGTGATTTTGTGTCATTGGTTGAACATTTATGTCATTTTTGTCCTCCCTAGGCTTATTCTAATCCAATTAAGGTTTTTAACCAATCTTGTGCATCCAATATGTGATTTTGTGTCATTGGTTGAACATTTAGATCATTTTCGTCCTTCCTAGGCTTATTCTAATCCAATTAGGGTTTTTAACCAATCTTGTGCATCCAATATTTGATTTTGTGTGATTGGTTGAACATTTAGGTCATTTTCGTCCTCCCTAGGCTTATTCTAATCCAATTAGGGTTTTTAACCAATCTTGTGCATCCAATATGTGATTTTGTGTCATTGGTTGAACATTTAGGTCATTTTCGTCCTCCCTAGGCTTATTCTAATCCAATTAGGGTTTTTAACCAATCTTGTGCATCCAATATGTGATTTTGTGTCATTGGTTGAACATTTATGTCATTTTCGTCCTTCCTAGGCTTATTCGAATCCATTTAGGGTTTTTAACCAATCTTGTGCATCCAATATGTGATTTTGTGTCATTGGTTGAACATTTAGGTCATTTTCGTCCTCCCTAGGCTTATTCTAATCCAATTAGGGTTTTTAACCAATCTTGTGCATCCAATATGTGATTTTGTGTCATTGGTTGAACATTTAAGTCATTTTCGATCTCCCTAGACTTATTCTAATCCAATTAGGGTTTTTAACCAATCTTATGCATCCAATATGTAATTTTGTGTCATTTTGTGTCATTGGTTGAACATTTAGGTCATTTTCGTCCTGCCTAGGCTGATTCTCATCCAATTAGGGTTTTTAACCAATCTTGGTCATCCAATATGTGATTTTGTGTCATTGGTTGAACATTTAGGTCATTTTCGTCCTCCCTAGACTTATTCTAATCCAATTAGGCTTTTAACCAATCTTGTGCATCCAATATGTAATTTTATGTCATTTTGTGTTATTGGTTGAAGATTTAGGTCATTTTCGTCCTCCCTAGGCTTATTCTAATCCAATTAGGGTTTTTAACCAATCTTGTGCATCCAATATGTGATTTTGTGTCATTGGTTGAATATTTAAGTCATTTTTGTCCTCCCTAGGCTTATTCTAATCCAATTAGGGTTTTTAACCAATCTTGTGCATCCAATATGTGATTTTGTGTCCTTTTGTGTCATTTGTTGAACATTTAGGTCATTTTCGTCCTCCGTAGGCTTATTCTAATCCAATTAGGGTTTTTAACCAATCTTGTGCATCCAATATGTGATTTTGTGTCATTTTGTGTCATCGGTTGAACATTTAGGTCATTTTCGTCCTCCCTAGGCTTATTCTAATCCAATTAGGGTTTTTAACCAATCTTGTGCATCCAATATGTGATTTTGTGTCATTTTGTGTCGTTGGTTGAACATATAGATCATTTTCGTCCTCCATAGGCTTATTCTAATCCAATTAGGGTTTTTAACCAATCTTGTGCATCCAATATGTGATTTTGTGTCATTGGTTGAACATTTAGGTCATTTTTATCCTCCCTAGGCTTATTCTAATCCAATTAGGGTTTTTAATCAATCTTGTGCATCCAATATGTAATTTTGTGTCATTTTGTGCCATTGGTTGAACATTTAGGTCATTTTTGTCCTCCCTAGGCTTA
Organism: Cicer yamashitae; assembly: GCA_037974755.1. NCBI lineage: Eukaryota > Viridiplantae > Streptophyta > Magnoliopsida > Fabales > Fabaceae > Cicer > Cicer yamashitae. The sequence continues at coordinate 652 of JBBPBQ010000140.1, read as the reverse complement.
TTCTAATCCAATTAGGATTTTTAACCAATCTTGTGCATCCAATATGTGATTTTGTGTCATTGGTTGAACATTTAGGTCATTTTCGTCCTCCCTAGACTTATTCTAATCCAACTAGGGTTTTTAACCAATCTTGTGCATCCAATATGTAATTTTATGTCATTTTGTGTTATTGGTTGAAGATTTAGGTCATTTTCGTCCTCCCTAGGCTTATTCTAATCCAATTAGGGTTTTTAACCAATCTTGTGCATCCAATATGTGATTTTGTGTCATTGGTTGAACATTTAGGTCATTTTCGTCCTCCCTTGGCTTATTCTAATCCAATTAGGGTTTTTAACCAATCTTGTGCATCCAATATGTGATTTTGCGTCATTTTGTGTCATTTGTTGAACATTTAGGTCATTTTCGTCCTCCGTATGCTTATTCTAATCCAATTAGGGTTTTTAACCAATCTTGTGCATCCAATATGTGATTTTGTGTCATTGGTTGAACATTTAGGTCATTTTCGTCCTCCCTAGGCTTATTCTAATCCAATTAGGGTTTTTAACCAATCTTGTGCATCCAATATGTGATTTTGTGTCATTGGTTGAACATTTAGGTCATTTTCGTCCTCCCTTGGCTTATTCTAATCCAATTAGGGTTTTTAACCAATCTT
>JBBPBQ010000137.1:0-14665 GCA_037974755.1 Cicer yamashitae | reverse complement strand
AAATGACCTAAATGTTCAACCAATGACACAAAATGCACAAAATCACATATTGGATGCACAAGATTGGTTAAAAACCCTAATTGGATTAGAATAAGCCTAGGGAGGACGAAAATGACCTAAATGTTCAACCAATGACACAAAATCACATATTGGATGCACAAGATTGGTTAAAAACCCTAATTGGATTAGAATAAGCCTAGTGAGGACCAAAATGACCTAAATGTTCAACCAATGACACAAAATGCCATATTGGATGCACAAGATTGGTTAAAAACCCTAATTGGATAAGAATAAGCCTAGGGAGGACGAAAATGATCTAAATGTTCAACCAATGAGACAAAATCACATATTGGATGCACAAGATTGGTTAAAAACCCTAATTGGATTAGAATAAGCCTAGGGAGGACGAAAATGACCTAAATGTTCAACCAATGACACAATGACACAAAATCACATATTGGATGCACAAGATTGGTTAAAAACCCTAATTGGATTAGAATAAGCCTAGGGAGGACGAAAATGACCTAAATGTTCAACCAATGACACAAAATGACAGAAAATCACATATTGGATGCACAAGAATTGTTAAAAACCCTAATTGGATTAGAATAAGCCTACGGAGGACGAAAATGACCTAAATGTTCAACAAATGACACAAAATGACACAAAATCACATATTGGATGCACAAGATTGGTTAAAAACCCTAATTGGATTAGAATAAGCCTAGGGAGGACAAAAATGACCTAAATATTCAACCAATGACACAAAATCACATATTGGATGCACAAGATTGGTTAAAAACCCTAATTGGATTAGAATAAGCCTAGGGAGGACGAAAATGACCTAAATGTTCAACCAATGACACAAAATCACATATTGGATGCACAAGATTGGTTAAAAACCCTAATTGGATTATAATAATCCTAGGGAGGACGAAAATGACCTAAATGTTCAACAAATGACACAAAATCACATATTGGATGCACAAGAATGGTTAAAAACCCTAATTGGATTAGAATAAGCCTAGGGAGGACAAAAATGACCTAAATATTCAACCAATGACACAAAATCACATATTGGATGCACAAGATTGGTTAAAAACCCTAATTGGATTAGAATAAGCCTAGGGAGGACGAAAATGACCTAAATGTTCAACCAATGACACAAAATCACATATTGGATGCACAAGATTGGTTAAAAACCCTAATTGGATTAGAATAACCCTAGGGAGGACGAAAATGACCTTAATGTTCAACCAATGACACAAAATCACATATTGGATGCACAAGATTGGTTAAAAACCCTAATTGGATTAGAATAAGCCTAGGGAGGACGAAAATGACCTAAATGTTCAACAAATGACTCAAAATGACACAAAATCACATATTGGATGCACAAGATTGGTTAAAAACCCTAATTGGATTAGAATAAGCCTAGGGAGGACGAAAATGACCTAAATGTTCAACCAATGACACAAAATCACATATTGGATGCACAAGATTGGTTAAAAACCCTAATTGGATTAGAATAAGCCTAGGAAGGACGAAAATGATCTAAATGTTCAACCAATGAGACAAAATCACATATTGGATGCACAAGATTGGTTAAAAACCCTAATTGGATTAGAATAAGCCTAGGAAGGACGAAAATGATCTAAATGTTCAACCAATGAGACAAAATCACATATTGGATGCACAAGATTGGTTAAAAACCCTAATTGGATTAGAATAAGCCTAGGGAGGACGAAAATGACCTAAATGTTCAACCAATGACACAAAATCACATATTGGATGCACAAGATTGTTTAAAAACCCTAATTGGATTAGAATAAGCCTAGTAAGGACGAAAATGACCTAATTGGATTACCAATGACACAAAATCACTTATTGTATGCACAAGATTGGTTAAAAACCCTAATTGGATTAGAATAAGCCTAGGGAGGACGAAAATGACCTAAATGTGCAACCAATGACACAAAATCACATATTGGATGCACAAGATTGGTTAAAAACCCTAATTGGATTAGAAGAAGCCTAGGGAGGACGAAAGTGACCTAAATGTTCAACCAATGACACAAAATGACAATAAATCTCATATTGGATGCACAAGATTGATTAAAACCCTAATTGGATTAGAATAAGCCTAGCGAGGACGAAAATGACCTAATTGGATTACCAATGACACAAAATCACTTATTATATGCACAAGATTGGTTAAAAACCCTAATTGGATTAGAATAAGCCTAGGGAGGACGAAAATGACCTAAATGTTCATCCAATGACATAAAATGACACAAAATCACATATTGGATGCACAAGATTGGTTAAAAACCGTAATTGGATTAGAATAAGCCTAGGGACGACGAAAATGACCTAAATGTTCAACCAATGACACAAAATCACTTATTATATGCACAAGATTGGTTAAAAACCCTAATTGGATTAGAATAAGCCTAGGGAGGACGAAAATGACCTAAATGTTCAACCAATGACACAATATCACATATTGGATGCACAAGATTGGTTAAAAACCCTATTTGGATTAGAATAAGCCTAGGGAGGACAAAAATGACCTAAATGTTCAACCAATGACACAAAATCACATATTGGATGCACAAGATTGGTTAAAAACCCTAATTGGATTAGAATAAGCCTAGGGAGGACGAAAATGACCTAAATGTTCAACCAATGACACAAAATCACATATTGGTTGCACAAGATTGGTTAAAAACCCTAATTGGATTAGAATAAGCCTAGGTAGGACGAAAATGACCTAAATGTTCAACCAATGACACAAAATCACATATTGGATGCACAAGATTGGTTAAAAACCCTAATTGGATTAGAATAAGCCTAGGGAGGACGAAAATGACCTAAATGTTCAACCAATGACACAAAATCACATATTGGATGCACAAGATTGGTTAAAAACTCTAATTGGATTAGAATAAGCCTAGGGAGGACGAAAATGACCGATATGTTCAACCAATGACACAAAATGACACAAAATCACATATTGGATGCACAAGATTGGTTAAAAACCCTAATTGGATTAGAATAAGCCTAGGGAGGATGAAAATGACCTAAATGTTCAACCAATGACACAAAATGACACAAAATCACATATTGGATGCACAAGATTGGTTAAAAACCCTAATTGGATTAGAGTAAGCCTAGGGAGGACGAAAATGACCTAAATGTTCAACCAATGACACAAAATGACACAAAATCACATATTGGATGCACCAGATTGGTTAAAAACCCTAATTGGATTAAAATAAGCCTAGGGAGGACGAAAATGACCTAAATGTTCAACCAATGACACAAAATCACATATTGGATGCACAAGATTGGTTAAAAACCCTAATTGGATTAGAATAAGCCTAGGGAGGACGAAAATGACCTAAATGTTCAACCAATGACACAAAATCACATATTGGATGCACAAGATTGGTTAAAAACCCTAATTGGAATAGAATAACCCTAGGGAGGACGAAAATGACCTAAATGTTCAACCAATGACACAAAATGACACAAAATCACATATTGGATGCACAAGATTGGTTAAAAACCCTAATTGGATTAGAATAAGCCTAGGGAGGACGAAAATGACCTAAATGTTCAACCAATGACACAAAATCACATATTGGATGCACAAGATTGGTTAAAAACCCTAATTGGATTAGAATAAGCCTAGGGAGGACGAAAATGACCAACATGTTCAACCGATGACACAAAATGACACAAAATCACATATTAGATGCACAAGATTGGTTAAAAACCCTAATTGGATTAGAATAAGCCTAGGGAGGACGAAAAATGACCTAAATGTTCAACCGATGACACAAAATGACACAAAATCACATATTGGATGCACAAGATTGGTTAAAAACCCTAATTGGATTAGAATAAGCCTAGGGAGGACGAAAATGACCAAAATGTTCAACTGATGACACAAAATCACATATTGGATGCACAAGATTGGTTAAAAACCCTAATTGGATTAGAATAAGCCTAGGGAGGACGAAAATGACCTAAATGTTCAACCAATGACACAAAATCACATATTGGATGCACAAGATTTGTTAAAAACTCTAGTTGGATTAGAATAAGCATAGGGAGGACGAAAATGACCTAAATGTTCAACTAATGACACAAAATTACATATTGGAAGCACAAGGTTGGTTAAATAGCCTAATTGGATTAGAATAAGCCAAGGGAGGACGAAAATGACCTAAATGTTCAACCAATGACACAAAATGACACAAAATCACATATTGGATGCACAAGATTGGTTAAAAACCTTAATTGGATTAGAATAAGCCTAAGGAGGACGTAAATTACCTAAATATTCAACCAATGACACAAAATCACATATTGGATGCACAAGATTGGTTAAAAACCCTAATTGGATTAGAATAAGCCTAGGGAGGACGAAAATGACCTAAATGTTCAACCAATGACACAAAATCACATATTGGATGCACAAGATTGGTTAAAAACCCTAATTGGATTAGAATAAGCCTAGGGAGGACGAAAATGACCTAAATGTTCAACCAATGACAATAAATCACATATTGGATGCACATGATTGGTTAAAAACCCTAATTGGATTAGAATAAGCCTAGGGACGACGAAAATGACCTAAATGTTCAACCAATGACACAAAATCACATATTGGATGCACAAGATTGGTTAAAAACCCTAATTGGATTAGAATAAGCCTAGGGAGGACGAAAATGACCTAAATGTTCAACCAATGACATTAAATCACATATTGGATGCACAAGATTGGTTAAAAACCCTAATTGGATTAGAATAAGCCTAGGGAGGACGAAAATGACCTAAATGTTCAACCAATGACACAAAATGCACAAAATCACATATTGGATGCACAAGATTGGTTAAAAACCCTAATTGGATTAGAATAAGCCTAGGGAGGACGAAAATGACCTAAATGTGCAACCAATGACACAAAATCATATATTGGATGCACAAGATTGGTTAAAAACCATAATTGGATTAGAATAAGCCTAGGGAGGACAAAAATGACCTAAATGTTCAACCAATGACACAAAATGACACAAAATCACATATTGGATGCACAAGATTGGTTAAAAACCTTAATTGGATTAGAATAAGCCTAGGGAGGACGAAAATGACCTAAATGTTCATACAATGACAAAAAGTGACACAAAATCACATATTGGATGCACAAGATTGGTTAAAAACCCTAATTGGATTAGAATAAGCCTAGGGAGGACGAAAATGACCTAAATGTTCAACCAATGACACAAAATCACATATTGGATGCACAAGATTGGTTAAAAACCCTAATTGGATTAGAATAAGCCTAGGGAGGACGAAAATGACCTAAATGTTCAACCAATGACACAAAATCACATATTGGATGCACAAGATTGGTTAAAAACCCTAATTGGATTAGAATAAGCCTAGGGAGGACAAAAATGACCTAAATATTCAACCAATGACAAAAAATCACATATTGGATGCACAAGATTGGTTAAAAACCCTAATTGGATTAGAATAAGCCTAGGGAGGACGAAAATGACCTAAATGTTCAACCAATGACACAAAATCACATATTGGATGCACAAGATTGGTTAAAAACCCTACTTGGATTAGAATAAGCCTAGGGAGGACGAAAATGACCTAAATGTTCAACCAATAACACAAAATGACACAAAATCACATATTGGATGGACAAGATTGGTTAAAAACCCTAATTGGATTAGAATAAGCCTAGGGAGGACGAAAATGACCTAAATGTTCAACCAATGACACAAAATCACATATTGGATGCACAAGATTGGTTAAAAACCCTAATTGGAATAGAAAAACCCTAGAGAGGACGAAAATGACCTAAATGTTCAACCAATGACACAAAATCACATATTGGATGCACAAGATTGGTTAAAAACCCTAATTGGATTAGAATAAGCCTAGGGAGGACGAAAATGACCTAAATGTTCAACCAATGACACAAAATGCACAAAATCACATATTGGATGCACAAGATTGGTTAAAAACCCTAATTGGATTAGAATAAGCCTAGGGAGGACGAAAATGACCTAAATGTTCAACCAATGACACAAAATCACATATTGGATGCACAACATTGGTTAAAAACCCTAACTTGATTAGAATAAGCCTAGGGAGGACGAAAATGCCCTAAATGTTCAACCAATGACACAAAATGACACAAAATCACATATTGGATGCACAAGATTGGTTAAAAACCCTAATTGGATTAGAATAAGCCTAGGGAGGACGAAAATGACCTAAATGTTCAACCAATGACACAAATTGACACAAAATCATATATGGGATGCACAACATTGGATTAAAATCCTAATTGGATTAGAATAAGCCTGGGGAGGACGAAAATGACCTAAATGTTCAACCAATGACACAAAATCACATATTGGATGCACAAGATTGGTTAAAAACCCTAATTGGATTAGAATAAGCCTAGGGAGGACCAAAATGACCTAAATGTTCAACCAATGACACAAAATGCACAAAATCACTTATTGGATGCACAAGATTGGTTAAAAACCCTAATTGGATTAGAATAAGCCTAGGGAGGACGAAAATGATCTAAATGTTCAACCAATGAGACAAAATCACATATTGGATGCACAAGATTGGTTAAAAACCCTAATTGGATTAGAATAAGCCTAGGGAGGACGAAAATGATCTAAATGTTCAACCAATGACACAAAATCACATATTGGATGCACAAGATTGGTTAAAAACCGTAATTGGATAAGAATAAGCCTAGGGAGGATGAAAATGACCTAAATGTTCAACCAATGACACAAAATTACATATTGGATGCACAAGATTGGTTAAATACCCTAATTGGATTAGAATAAGCCTAGGGAGGACGAAAATTACCTAAATGTTCAACCAATGACACAAAATGACACAAAATCACATGTTGGATGCACAAGATTGGTTAAAAACCCTAATTGGATTAGAATAAGCCTAGGGAGGACGAAAATGATCTAAATGTTCAACCAATGACACAAAATCACATATTGGATGCACAAGATTGGTTAAAAACCCTAATTAAATTAGAATAAGCCTAGGGAGGACGAAAATGACCTAAATGTTCAACCAATGACACAAAATCACATATTGGATGCACAAGATTGGTTAAAAACCCTAATTGGATTAGAATAAGCCTAGGGAGGACGAAAATGACCTAAATATTCAACCAATGACACAAAATCAAATATTGGATGCATAAGATTGGTTAAAACCCTAATTGGATTAGAATAAGCATAGGGAGGACGAAAATGACCTAAATATTCACCCAATGACACAAAATGATACAAAATCACATATTGGATGCACAAGATTGGTTAAAAACCCTAATTGGATTAGAATAAGCATAAGGAGGACGAAAATGACCTAAATGTTCAACCAATGACACAAAATCACATATTGGATGCACAAGATTGGTTAAAAACCCTAATTGGATTAGAATAAGCCTAGGGAGGACGAAAATGACCTAAATGTTCAACCAATGACACAAAATCACACAAAATTACATATTGGATGCACAAGATTGGTTTAAAACCCTAATTGGATTAGAATAAGCCTAGGGAGGACGAAAATGACCTAAATGTTCAACCAATGACACAAAATCACATATTGGATGCACAAGATTGGTTAAAAACCCTAATTGGATTAGAATAAGCCTAGGGAGGACGAAAATGACCTAAATGTTCAACCAATGACACAAAATCACATATTGGATGCACAAGATTGGTTAAAAACCCTAATTGGATTAGAATAAGCCTAGGGAGGACGAAAATGACCTAAATGTTCAACCAATGACACAAAATCACATATTGGATGCACAAGATTGATTAAAAACCCTATTTGGATTAGAATAAGCCTAGGGAGGACGAAAATGACCTAAATGTTCAATCAATGACACAAAATCACATACTGGATGCACAAGATTGGTTAAAAACCCTAATTGGATTAGAATAAGCCTAGGGAGGACGAAAATGACCTAAATGTTCAACCAATGACACAAAATGACACAAAATCACATATTGGATGCACAAGATTGGTTAAAAACCCTAATTGGGTTAGAATAAGCCTAAGGGGGACGAAAATGACCTAAATGTTTAATCAATGACACAAAATCACATATTGGATGCACAAGATTGGTTAAAAAACCCTAATTGGATTAGAATAAGCCTAGGGAGGACGAAAATGATCTAAATGTTCAACCAATGACACAAAATCACATATTGGATGCACAAGATTGGTTAAAAACCCTAATTGGATTAGAATAAGCCTAGGGAGGACGAAAATGACCTAAATGTTCAACCAATGACACAAAATGACACAAAATCACATGTTGGATGCACAAGATTGGTTAAAAACCCTAATTGGATTAGAATAAGCCTAGGGAGGACGAAAATGATCTAAATGTTCAACCAATGACACAAAATCACATATTGGATGCACAAGATTGGTTAAAAACCCTAATTGGATTAGAATAAGCCTAGGGAGGACCAAAATGACCTAAATGTTCAACCAATGACACAAATTCACATATTGGATGCACAAGATTGGTTAAAAACCCTAATTGGATTAGAATAAGCCTAGGGAGGACGAAAATGACCTATATGTTCAACCAATGACACAAAATCACATATTGGATGCACAAGATTGGTTAAAAACCCTAATTGGATTAGAATAAGCCTAGGGAGGACCAAAATGACCTAAATGTTTGATAAGGATCTCAAGAGCATGAAGATGATCCATATTTTTAATAAATTAGGATGAACTTTATTTATTTTCATTTGGTTTGTAATAATTATTAGTTTGCTTTAATTTGGAATTCTAATAGTTTTAATATAGACTTAGTTGATGTTATATGTAAGTGAAGATACTTTACTTCCTTACATTTAGTTTAATTTTATAAAAAAAAAAAATGATGTAAGCCCAATTTGGGCCTAGAGAATGGTGTCACTTATGACCCATTTAGGTTTAGAGATAATTTTACTATAACTATGATTTTGTAACCTTATTGAACGGATTTTTTTGGGATGAATTAAAAATTTCTCGAATGAGATTTGTGAGTGAGTTAGGTCTCCTCTTTGAGTTCTTGGATTAGAACTTGTTTGAGTCTTATCAATGGCTTCCTTACCATTGTGGCGATTCTTCATTGGCTTATCAATCATCCTTGATTGTGGCGCCTTCTTCATCTTCTCAACCTAATCCATATTTTGTTTTTTTTTTTATTTATAATTTTCGGTTTCCTTTACATCAAACACTAATACACAAATTGTACCGATTTTTTGTGTTCAGCAATCTGTGATCATATCTCGAGTTCTAGAAACTTGTTTTCGGTGATTCAACAGCCTAACTTGCGTTTCGGAACGTCATCTTTCATCTCGTTTTGGAATCGGCCGATTCAGAGTTTCCTAGCTCTGTTTATCGCAATCTCCAGCAATACGCGGTTTTGGATCCAATTTGTAAGTTTCCAACCTAGAACGATCCTTATAGTGATTCATGAGAAATAGGATCATATGATCACAGATTGCTGAACACAAAAATCGGTACAATTTGTGTATTAGTGTTTGATGTAAAGGAAACTGAAAATTATAAATAAAAAAAAAACAAAAGATGGATTAGGCTGAGAAGATGAAGAAGGCGCCACAATCAAGGATGATTGATAAGCCAATGAAGAATCGCCACAATGGTAAGGAAGCCATTGATAAGACTCAAACAAGTTCTAATCCAAGAACTTAAAGAGGAGACCTAACTCACTCACAATTCTCATTAGAGAAATTTTAATTCATCCAAAAAAATCCCCTTCATTGAGGTTACAAAATCATAGTTATAGTAAAATTATCTCTAAACCTAAATGGGTCATAAGTGACGCCATTCTCTAGGCCCAAATTGGGCTTACATCATTTTTTTTTTATAAAAATAAACTAAATGTAAGGAAGCAAAGTATATTCACTTACATATAACATCAACTAAGTCTATATTAAAAATATTAGAATTCCAAATTAAAGCAAACTAATAATTATTACAAACCAAATGAAAATAAATAAAGTTCATCCTAATTTATTAAAAATATGGATCATCTTCATGCTCTTGAGATCCTTATCATTCTCTCCTTCTTGAAGAAATTCGACCTCGAATTTAAGCTCCATTATATCGTACATGAAGATATAATCCAATCAAACCACAAGCTCATCATATCCACCGGGGTCAAATGTAAATTTGGGAAAGTCACCAAATGTGATAAGTCGGTGAATCACATTTTCATCTTGAACAATTAACATCTTAGTACATTTATGGTAAAGGTAAGAAATTCCAAAGATGGTAATAAAGTTATACCTTTTGAAATTGCCATTCATAGCCAAATTTACCTTCTTTGGATTGAAATTTGTGGCAAATAATATGTTACTTTGTATTTGCAAAGGCTTCAAAGCAAGTTGAGTTTCTTGAACATTCTCTTCATTACAAAAAATTGGTGACTCAATAATTTCCTTGTAAGCATCCTTTTGAGGAACCTTTGAATAATCATCTTCAAACACTAACATTGCTTCATTCACCTCACTCTCTTGTTTAAAGAGACCTTCAATTTTACCATCATCTTTCTCTTTACTTTCAATTTCAATATATTGATGACATTCCTCATTTGGAGACACTTCTTCAAACACTTGCAATTGAGAATTATTAAAATTAGACAAATAGTTGGAGTCAATTTCTCGCCCTTTGTCTCTCAAATATTTCTCCTCTTCTTCTTTCTTTTCTTTGATTTTCTCTTTCTCTCTCAAGGCTAGCTTCTCTACTTTTCTTGCCTGTTTTGCATATCCATTTTCGTATAGATATTTCACATACTCCGGATCCAATACAAAATCTCGAATATATTGAGGATATGACATACGTAGGAATTTTGTCAAACAGGTAGTGTGCAATAATTTTAACAACACAATATTTTTTTTTTTTTTTAATTTGCAGCAACACACAAATTAAGTAATGACAGCAATTCAAACAAAAGCAACACAACTAGCAATTTATGTTTCACCAAAAAAAAATGCCTAAACAAAATTTTACTCAATTCCAAACCTAGAGACAAGCTCTGATACCAAATGAAAATAAATAAAGTTCATCCTAATTTATTAAAAATATGGATCATCTTCATGCTCTTGAGATCCTTAACAATGTTCAACCAATGACACAAAATGCACAAAATCACATATTGGATGCACAAGATTGGTTAAAAACCCTAATTGGATTAGAATAAGCCTAGGGAGGACGAAAATGATCTAAATGTTCAACCAATGAGACAAAATCACATATTGGATGCACAAGATTGGTTAAAAACCCTAATTGGATTAGAATAAGCCTAGGGAGGACGAAAATGACCTAAATGTTCAACCAATGACACAAAATCACATATTGGATGCACAAGATTGGTTAAAAACCCTAATTGGATTAGAATAAGCCTAGGGAGGACGAAAATAACCTAAATGTTCAACCAATGACACAAAATGACTCAAAATCACGTAATGGATTCACAAGATTGGTTGAAAACCGTAATTGGATTAGAACAAGCCTAGGGAGGATGAAAATGACCTAAATGTTCAACCAATGACACAAAATCACATATTGGATGCACAAGATTGGTTAAAAACCCTAATTGGATTAGAATAAGCCTAGGGAGGACGAAAATGACCTAAATGTTCAACCAATGACACAAAATGACACAAAATCACATGTTGGATGCACAAGATTGGTTAAAAACCCTAATTGGATTAGAATAAGCCTAGGGAGGACGAAAATGATCTAAATGTTCAACCAATGACACAAAATCACATATTGGATGCACAAGATTGGTTAAAAACCCTAATTGGATTAGAATAAGCCTAGGGAGGACCAAAATGACCTAAATGTTCAACCAATGACACAAATTCACATATTGGATGCACAAGATTGGTTAAAAACCCTAATTGGATTAGAATAAGCCTAGGGAGGACGAAAATGACCTAAATGTTCAACCAATGACACAAAATCACATATTGGATGCACAAGATTGGTTAAAAACCCTAATTGGATTAGAATAAGCCTAAAGTGGACGAAAATATCCTAAATGTTCAACCAATGACACAAAATGACACAAAATCACATATTGGAGGCACAAGATTGGTTAAAAACCCTAATTGGATTAGAATAAGCCTAGGGAGGACGAAAATGACCTAAATGTTCAACCAATGACACAAAATGACACAAAATCACATATTGGATGCACAAGATTGGTTAAAACCCTAATTGGATTAGAATAAGCCTATGGAGGACGAAAATGACCTAAATGTTCAACCAATGACACAAAATCACATATTGGATGCACAAGATTGGTTAAAAACCCTAATTGGATTAGAATAAGCCTAGGGAGGACGAAAATGACCTAAATGTTCAACCAATGACACAAAATGACACAAAATCACATATTGGATGCACAAGATTGGTTAAAAACCCTAATTGGATTATAATAAGCCTAGGGAGGACGAAAATGACCAAAATGTTCAACCAATGACACAAAATGACACAAAATCACATATTGGACGCAGAAGATTGGTTAAAAACCCTAATTGGATTAGAATAAGCCTAGGGAGGACGAAAATGACCTAAATGTTCAACCAATGTGATGAGGAACTAGAATGCATAACAAAGGAAGGAAGCATAGAAGATATTCAAGGTCTTGGAACTCCAATGACAAGAGCAAGGTCAAAGAAGACAAAGGAGGTTCTAAATAACTTGATAACCACTTTATTTGAAACAAGTACAACTCATGAAGACTTGAAGCCCAAGATAGTCAATTGCTTAATCCAAATTGAAGAAGCTAAGGAATGAAGGCTGATTTTATGTGTTATCAAATTTTAATATTAGTTTTAATTAAAGTAGTAGACTGAATTAGTAAGAAATTTGGGTCTAATTGAAAAAACTTCAGTTGGGCCAAATTTAAATAACTTGTAAGGAGGTGCCACTATAAAAGGCAAACTCTTATCTTGTTTTAGGGGATTTTTTTTAAAACATTATTTTTTTTTGTGAGGCTTTTTGCTCTCTAGAGTTCTTGAAAGAATTCAATTTGAACTTATCAAGGTTCTTAATCCTTGTGGCGTTCTTTTTGGCTTATCAATCCCTAGATTGTGGCGCCATTCTGTTCTTGGTTCTTTTACTGAATAATAATAAGTTTGAGTTTCCTTTACATCAAACCCTAATACACAAATTGTGCCAATTTTCGTGTTCAATAACCTGCAATCATATCTCGAGTTCTACAAACTTGTTTTCGGTGATTCAACAGCCTAACTTGCGTTTCGGAACGTCATCTTTCATCTCGTTTTGGAATCGGCCGATTCGGAGTTTCCTAGCTCTGTTTATCGCAATCTCCAGCAATACGCGGTTTTGGATCCAATTTGTAAGTTTCCAACCTAGAACGATCCTTATAGTGATTCATGAGAAATAGGATCATATCATTTGGTATCAGAGCTTGTCCCTAGGTTTGGAATTGAGTAAAATTCTGTTTATGCATTTTTTTTTGAATTGAAATTGCTAGTTGTGTTGCTTTTGTTTGAATTGTTGTTTTTCATTAATTTGTGTGTTGTTGCTACCTAAAAAAAAAAAAAAAATATTGAGGTTCTTGCTGATTCAATTAAGAACTTGAAGAGAGCAATTGAGTGGAAAAAGGCAAGAGGGATTCATTATAAAAAAAAAAAGCCTAAATTGAGTGAAACACGAGTGACAAATTCAAGAGTGTAAACACGAGAGCTGTGTGGTGAGGTCCTTTTCTTTAACTTTTGTTTGTTTTCTTTTTTTGTTTAAAATATGGCAGGAATAGGTGGTGATGATAGTCCTCCCCAAGGGGGACACAACAGATTGTTAGTGGAGGCTATAACTGCTCAAATGCAAAGAATGTTGAGGGAACATACTGAAGATTTACATGCTAGAATTGAACAGTTAGAAAATCAAGAAAATCATGGTGATGACGGAGGTAGAAGAAGGAGAAGAGAAACTGAAGATGGTGGTAGAAGAGATAGAATGGATGGAGTGAAGCTTAAAATACCATCGTTTCAAGGAAAAAGTGATCCGGAGACTTACCTTGAGTGGGAGATGAAAATTGAACAATTATTTTCATGCAATAATTACACGGAAGAGAAGAAGGTAAAGGTGGCAGCCATGGAATTTACTGATTATGCACTCATTTGGTGGGACCAATTACAAAAAGAAAGAGTGAGGCATGAAGAACCAATGGTGGATAGTTGGGTGGAGATGAAGAGGTTAATGCGGAAGAGATTTGTTCCTTCTTACTATCATAGAGACCTTCACAATAAGCTTCAAAGGCTCACACAAGGTAGCAAAAGTGTGGATGATTATTATAAGGAGATGGAGGTGTGCTTAATTAGAGCCAATATTAGTGAAGATAGAGAAGCTACTATGGCACGTTTCTTACAAGGGCTGAATAGTGATATAAGTGATGTTGTGGAATTACAAAATTATGTGGAGTTGGAGGACTTAGTGCATCAAGCTACTAAGGTAGAACAACAACTGAAGAGAAAAGGTGTAAGAAAGAGTTCTTCTAACTTTAATTCCTCTAGTT
>JBBPBQ010000134.1:0-14696 GCA_037974755.1 Cicer yamashitae | reverse complement strand
AGCATTCTTCTCCTAAATTTATGACTGTGTCTCGGGTTCCGTGTCAGATTGCAAACCCTAGCCATCGTCTGGACCGAAAATACCGATTCGGCACATTTTTGTCGGGTGGTACGAAAATCGCCCGAAATGTCCAGATGAAATCTACGACCGCGAGATCCTTGTAGCATTCTTCTCCTAAATTTATGACTGTGTCTCGGGTTCCGTGTCGGATTTCGAACCCTAACCATCGTTTGGCTCGAAAATATCGATTTCGGCCCATTTTTGTCGGGTGGTACGAAAATCGCCCGAAAAGTCCAGATGAAATCGACAACCACAAGATCCTTGTAGCATTCTTCTCCTAAATTTATGACTGTGTCTCGGGTTCCGTGTCGGATTTCAAACCCTAACTATCGTATGGCCCGAATATATCGATTTCCGCCCATTTTTGTCGGGTGGTACGAAAATCGCCATAAAATTCTAGATGAAATCGACGACCGCGAGATCCTTGTAGCATTCTTCTCCTAAATTTATGAATGTGTCGGGTTCCGTGTTGGATTTCAAACCCTAGCCATCATATGGCCCGAAAATATCGATTTCGGCCCATTTTTGTCAGGTGGTACGAAAATCGCCCGAAAAGTCCAGATGAAATCGACGACCGCGAGATCCTCGTACGATTCTTCTCCTAAATTTATGACTGTGTCTCGGGTTCCGTGTCGGATTTCAAACCCTAGTCATCGTCTGGCCCGAAAATATCGATTTCAACCCATTTTTGTCGGGTGGTACAAAAATCGCCCGAAAAGTCCAGATGAAATCGACGACCACGAGATCCTTGTAGCATTCTTCTCCTAAATTTATGACTGTGTCTCGGGTTCTGTGTCGGATTTCAAACCCTAGCCACCGTTTGGCCCGAAAATACCGATTTCGGCCCATTTTTGTTGGGTGGTAAGAAAATCGCACGAAAAGTTCAAATGAAATCGACTACCGCGAGATCCTCGTAGGATTCTTCTCCTAAATTTATGACTGTGTCTCGGGTTCCGTGTCGGATTTCAAACCCTAGTCATCGTCTGGCCCAAAAATATCGATTTCGGCCCATTTTTGTCGGGTGGTACGAAAATCGCCCGAAAAGTCCAGATGAAATCGACGACCGCGAGATCCTCGTAGGATTCTTCTCCTAAATTTATGACTGTGTCTCGGGTTCCGGGTCGGATTTCAAACCCTAGCCATCGTTTGGCTCGAAAAATATCGATTTCGGCCCATTTTTGTCGGGTGGTACGAAAATCGCCCGAAAAGTCCAGATGAAATCGACAACCACGAGATCCTTGTAGCATTCTTCTCCTAAATTTATGACTGTGTCTCGGGTTCCGTGTCGGATTTCAAACCCTAACTATCGTATGGCCCGAATATATCGATTTCCGCCCATTTTTGTCGGGTGGTACGAAAATCGCCCGAAAATTCTAGATGAAATCGACGACCGCGAGATCCTTGTAGCATTCTTCTCCTAAATTTATGAATGTGTCGGGTTCTGTGTTGGATTTCAAACCCTAACCATCGTCTGGCCCGAAAATACCGATTTCGGCCAATTTTTGTCGGGTGGTACGAAAATCGCCCGAAAAGTCCAGATGAAATCGACGACCGCGAGATCCTTGTAGCATTCTTCTCCTAAATTTATGACTGTGTCTCGGGTTCCGTGTCGGATTTCAAACCCTAACCATCATCCTGCCCGAAATACCGATTTCGGCCCATTTTTGTCGAGTGGTACGAAAATATCCCGAATAGTCCATATGAAATCGACGACCGCGAGATCCTTGTAGCATTCTTCTCCTAAATTTATGACTGTGTCTCGGGTTCCGTGTTGGATTTGAAACCCTAGCCACTGTTTGGCCCGAAAATACCGATTTCGGCCCATTTTTGTTGGGTGGTACGAAAATCGCCCGAAAAGTTCAGATGAAATCGACGACCGCGAGATCCTCGTAGGATTCTTCTCCTAAATTTATGACTGTGTCTCGGGTTCCGTGTCGGATTTCAAACCCTAGTCATCGTCTGGCCCAAAAATATCGATTTCGGCCCATTTTTGTCGGGTGGTACGAAAATCGCCCGAAAAGTCCAGATGAAATCGACGACCGCGAGATCCTCGTAGGATTCTTCTCCTAAATTTATGACTGTGTCTCGGGTTACGTGTCGGATTTCAAACCCTAGTCATCGTCTGGCCCGAAAATATCGATTTCGGCCCATTTTTGTCGGGTGGTACGAAAATCGCCCGAAAAGTCCAATGAAATCGACGACCACGAGATCCTTGTAGCATTCTTCTCCTAAATTTTTGACTGTGTCTCGGGTTGCCTGTCGGATTTCAAACCCTAGCCATCGTCTGGCCCGAAAATACCGATTTCGGCCCATTTTTGTCGGGTGGTACGAAAAGCGCCCGAAAAGTCCAGATGAAATCGACGACCGCGAGATCCTTGTAGCATTCTTCTCCTAAATTTATGACTGTGTCTCGGGTTCCGTGTCAGATTGCAAACCCTAGCCATCGTCTGGCCCGAAAATACCGATTCGGCACATTTTTGTCGGGTGGTACGAAAATCGCCCGAAAAGTCCAGATGAAATCGACGACCGCGAGATCCTTGTAGCATTCTTCTCCTAAATTTATGACTGTGTCTCGGGTTCCGTGTCAGATTGCAAACCCTAGCCATCGTCTGGCCCGAAAATACCGATTCGGCACATTTTTGTCGGGTGGTACGAAAATCGCCCGAAAAGTCCAGATGAAATATACGACCGCGAGATCCTTGTAGCATTCTTCTCCTAAATTTATGACTGTGTCTCGGGTTCCGTGTCGGATTTCAAACCCTAGCCATCGTTTGGCTCGAAAATATCGATTTCGGCCCATTTTTGTCGGGTGGTACGAAAATCGCCCGAAAAGTCCAGATGAAATCGACGACCGCGAGATCCTTGTAGCATTCTTCTCCTAAATTTATGACTGTGTCTCGGGTTCCGTGTCAGATTTCAAACCCTAGCCATCGTCTGGCCCGAAAATATCGATTTCGGCCCATTTTTGTCGGGTGGTACGAAAATCGCCCGAATAGTCCAAATGAAATCGACAACCGCGAGATCCTTGTAGCATTCTTCTCCTAAATTTATGACTGTGTCTCGGGTTCCGTGTCGGATTTCAAACCCTAACCATCATCTAGCCCGAAATACCGATTTCGGCCCATTTTTGTCGAGTGGTACGAAAATATCCCGAATAGTCCATATGAAATCGACGACCGCGAGATCCTTGTAGCATTCTTCTCCTAAATTTATGACTGTGTCTCGGGTTCTGTGTCGGATTTCAAACCCTAGCCACCGTTTGGCCCGAAAATACCGATTTCGGCCAATTTTTGTTGGGTGGTACGAAAATCGCCCGAAAAGTCCAGATGAAATCGAAGACCGCGAGATCCTCGTAGGATTCTTCTCCTAAATTTATGACTGTGTCTCGGGTTCCGTGTCGGATTTCAAACCCTAGTCATCGTCTGGCCCGAAAATATCGATTTCGGCCCATTTTTGTCGGGTGGTACGAAAATCGCCCGAAAAGTCCAGATGAAATCGACGACCGCGAGATCCTCGTAGGATTCTTCTCCTAAATTTATGACTGTGTCTCGGGTTCCGTGTCGGATTTCAAACCCTAGTCATCGTCTGGCCCGAAAATATCGATTTCGGCCCATTTTTGTCGGGTGGTACGAAAATCGCCCGAAAAGTCCAGATGAAATCGACGACCACCAGAACTTCGTAGGATTCTTCTCCTAAATTTATGACTGTGTCTCGGGTTCCGTGTCGGATTTCAAACCCTAGTCATCGTCTGGCCCGAAAATATCGATTTCGGCCCATTTTTGTCGGGTGGTACGAAAATCGCCCGAAAAGTCCAGATGAAATCGACGACCACGAGATCCTTGTAGCATTCTTCTCCTAAATTTATGACTGTGTCTCGGGTTCCGTGTCGGATTTCAAACCCTAACCATCATCCTGCCCGAAATACCGATTTCGGCCCATTTTTGTCGAGTGGTACGAAAATATCCCGAATAGTCCATATGAAATCGACGACCGCGAGATCCTTGTAGCATTCTTCTCCTAAATTTATGACTGTGTCTCGGGTTCCGTGTCGGATTTCAAACCCTAGCCACCGTTTGGCCCGAAAATACCGATTTCGGCCCATTTTTGTTGGGTGGTACGAAAATCGCCCGAAAAGTTCAGATGAAATCGACGACCGCGAGATCCTCGTAGGATTCTTCTCCTAAATTTATTACTGTGTCTCGGGTTCCGTGTCGGATTTCAAACCCTAGTCATCGTCTGGCCCAAAAATATCGATTTCGGCCCATTTTTGTCGGGTGGTACGAAAATCGCCCGAAAAGTCCAGATGAAATCGACGACCGCGAGATCCTTGTAGCATTCTTCTCCTAAATTTATGACTGTGTCTCGGGTTCCGTGTCGGATTTCAAACCCTAACTATCGTATGGCCCGAATATATCGATTTCCGCCCATTTTTGTCGGGTGGTACGAAAATCGCCATAAAATTCTAGATGAAATCGACGACCGCGAGATCCTTGTAGCATTCTTCTCCTAAATTTATGAATGTGTCGGGTTCCGTGTTGGATTTCAAACCCTAGCCATCGTATGGCCCGAAAATATCGATTTCGGCCCATTTTTGTCGGGTGGTACGAAAATCGCCCGAAAAGTCCAGATGAAATCGACGACCGCGAGATCCTTGTAGCATTCTTCTCCTAAATTTTTGACTGTGTCTCGGGTTCCGTGTCGGATTTCAAACCCTAGCCATCGTTTGGCTCGAAAATATCGATTTCGGCCCATTTTTGTCGGGTGGTACGAAAATCGCCCGAAAAGTCCAGATGAAATCGACAACCACGAGATCCTTGTAGCATTCTTCTCCTAAATTTATGACTGTGTCTCGGGTTCCGTGTCGGATTTCAAACCCTAACCATCGTATGGCCCGAATATATCGATTTCCGCCCATTTTTGTCGGGTGGTACGAAAATCGCCCGAAAATTCTAGATGAAATCGCAACCGCGAGATCCTTGTTGCATTCTTCTCCTAAATTTATGAAGGTGTCGGGTTCCGTGTTGGATTTCAAACCCTAACCATCGTCTGGCCCGAAAATACCGATTTCGGCCAATTTTTGTCGGGTAGTACGAAAATCGCCCGAAAAGTCCAGATGAAATCGACGACCGCGAGATCCTTGTAGCATTCTTCTCCTAAATTTATGACTGTGTCTTGGGTTCCATGTCGGATTTCAAACCCTAACCATCATCCTGCCCGAAATACCGATTTTGGCCCATTTTTGTCGAGTGGTACGAAAATATCCCGAATAGTCCATATGAAATCGACGACCGCGAGATCCTTGTAGCATTCTTCTCCTAAATTTATGACTGTGTCTCGGGTTCCGTGTCGGATTTCAAACCCTAGCCACCGTTTGGCCCGAAAATACCGATTTCGGCCCATTTTTGTTGGGTGGTACGAAAATCGCCCGAAAAGTTCAGATGAAATCGACGACCGCGAGATCCTCGTAGGATTCTTCTCCTAAATTTATTACTGTGTCTCGGGTTCCGTGTCGGATTTCAAACCCTAGTCATCGTCTGGCCCAAAAATATCGATTTCGGCCCATTTTTGTCGGGTGGTACGAAAATCGCCCGAAAAGTCCAGATGAAATCGACGACCGCGAGATCCTTGTAGCATTCTTCTCCTAAATTTATGACTGTGTCTCGGGTTCCGTGTCGGATTTCAATCCCTAGCCATCGTCTGGCCCGAAAATACCGATTTCGGCCCATTTTTGTCGGGTGGTACGAAAATCGCCCGAAAAGTCCAGATGAAATCGACGACCGCGAGATCCTTGTAGCATTCTTCTCCTAAATTTATGACTGTGTCTCGGGTTCTGTGTCAGATTGCAAACCCTAGCCATCGTCTGGCCCGAAAATACCGATTCGGCACATTTTTGTCGGGTGGTACGAAAATCGCCCGAAAAGTCCAGATGAAATCTACGACCGCGAGATCCTTGTAGCATTCTTCTCCTAAATTTATGACTGTGTCTCGGGTTCCGTGTCGGATTTCAAACCCTAGCCATCGTTTGGCTCGAAAATATCGATTTCGGCCCATTTTTGTCGGGTGGTACGAAAATCGCCCGAAAAGTCCAGATGAAATCGACAACCACGAGATCCTTGTAGCATTCTTCTCCTAAATTTATGACTGTGTCTCGGGTTCCGTGTCGGATATCAAACCCTAACTATCGTATGGCTCGAATATATCGATTTCCGCCCATTTTTGTCGGGTGGTACGAAAATTGCCATAAAATTCTAGATGAAATCGACGACCGCGAGATCCTTGTAGCATTCTTCTCCTAAATTTATGACTGTGTCTCGGGTTCCGTGTCGGATTTCAAACCCTAGTCATCGTCTAGGCCGAAAATACCGATTTCGGCACATTTTTGTCGCGTGGTACGAAAATCGCCCGACAAGTCCAGATGAAATCGACGACCACGAGATCCTTGTAGCATTCTTCTCCTAAATTTATGACTGTGTCTCGGGTTCCGTGTCAGATTGCAAACCCTAGCCATCGTCTGGCCCGAAAATACCGATTCGGCACATTTTTCTCGGGTGGTACGAAAATCGCCCGAAAAGTCCAGATGAAATCTACGACCGCGAGATCCTTGTAGCATTCTTCTCCTAAATTTATGACTGTGTCTCGGGTTCCGTGTCGGATTTCAAACCCTAGCCACCGTTTGGCCCGAAAATACCGATTTCGACCCATTTTTGTTGGGTGGTACGAAAATCGCCCGAAAAGTTCAGATGAAATCGACGACCGCGAGATCCTCGTAGGATTCTTCTCCTAAATTTATGACTGTGTCTCGGGTTCCGTGTCGGATTTCAAACCCTAGTCATCGTCTGGCCCGAAAATATCGATTTCGGCCCATTTTTGTCGGGTGGTACGAAAATCGCCCGAAAAGTCCAGATGAAATCGACGACCACGAGATCCTTGTAGCATTCTTCTCCTAAATTTTTGACTGTGTCTCGGGTTCCGTGTCGGATTTCAAACCCTAGCCATCGTTTGGCTCGAAAATATCGATTTCGGCCCATTTTTGTCGGGTGGTACGAAAATCGCCCGAAAAGTCCAGATGAAATCGACAACCACGAGATCCTTGTAGCATTCTTCTCCTAAATTTATGACTGTGTCTCGGGTTCCGTGTCGGATTTCAAACCCTAACCATCGTATGGCCCGAATATATCGATTTCCGCCCATTTTTGTCGGGTGGTACGAAAATCGCCCGAAAATTCTAGATGAAATCGCAACCGCGAGATCCTTGTAGCATTCTTCTCCTAAATTTATGAATGTGTCGGGTTCCGTGTTGGATTTCAAACCCTAACCATCGTCTGGCCCGAAAATACCGATTTCGGCCAATTTTTGTCGGGTGGTACGAAAATCGCCCGAAAAGTCCAGATGAAATCGACAACCGCGAGATCCTTGTAGCATTCTTCTCCTAAATTTATGACTGTGTCTCGGGTTCCGTGTCGGATTTCAAACCCTAACCATCGTATGGCCCGAATATATCGATTTCCGCCCATTTTTGTCGGGTGGTACGAAAATATCCCGAATAGTCCATATGAAATCGACGACCGCGAGATCCTTGTAGCATTCTTCTCCTAAATTTATGACTGTGTCTCGGGTTCCGTGTCGGATTTCAAACCCTAGCCACCGTTTGGCCCGAAAATACCGATTTCGGCCCATTTTTGTTGGGTGGTACGAAAATCGCCCAAAAAGTTCAGATGAAATCGACGACCGCGAGATCCTCGTAGGATTCTTCTACTAAATTTATGACTGTGTCTCGGGTTCCGTGTCGGATTTCAAACCCTAGTCATCGTCTGGGCCAAAAATATCGATTTCGGCCCATTTTTGTCGGGTGGTACGAAAATCGCCCGAAAAGTCCAGACGAAATCGACGACCGCGAGATCCTCGTAGGATTCTTCTCCTAAATTTATGACTGTGTCTCGGGTTCCGTGTCGGATTTCAAACCCTAGTCATCGTCTGGCCCGAAAATATCGATTTCGGCCCATTTTTGTCGGGTGGTACGAAAATCGCCCGAAAAGTCCAGATGAAATCGACGACCGCGAGATCCTCGTAGGATTCTTCTCCTAAATTTATGACTGTGTCTCGGGTTCCGTGTCGGATTTCAAACCCTAGTCATCGTCTGGCCCAAAAATATCGATTTCGGCACATTTTTGACGGGTGGTACGAAAATCGCCCGAAAAGTCCAGATGAAATCGACGACCACGAGATCCTTGTAGCATTCTTCTCCTAAATTTTTGACTGTGTCTCGGGTTCCGGGTCGGATTTCAAACCCTAGCCATCGTTTGGCTCGAAAATATCGATTTCGGCCCATTTTTGTCGGGTGGTACGAAAATCGCCCGAAAAGTCCAGATGAAATCGACAACCACGAGATCCTTGTAGCATTCTTCTCCTAAATTTATGACTGTGTCTCGGGTTCCGTGTCGGATTTCAAACCCTAACTATCGTATGGCCCGAATATATCGATTTCCGCCCATTTTTGTCGGGTGGTACGAAAATCGCCCGAAAATTTTAGATGAAATCGACGACCGCGAGATCCTTGTAGCATTCTTCTCCTAAATTTATGACTGTGTCTCGGGTTCCGTGTCGGATTTCAAACCCTAACCATCGTATGGCACGAATATATCGATTTCCGCCCATTTTTGTCGGGTGGTACGAAAATCGCCCGAAAATTCTAGATGAAATCGACGACCGCGAGATCCTTGTAGCATTCTTCTCCTAAATTTATGAATGTGTCGGGTTCTGTGTTGGATTTCAAACCCTAACCATCGTCTGGCCCGAAAATACCGATTTCGGCCAATTTTTGTCGGGTGGTACGAAAATCGCCCGAAAAGTCCAGATGAAATCGACGACCGCGAGATCCTTGTAGCATTCTTCTCCTAAATTTATGACTGTGTCTCGGGTTCCGTGTCGGATTTCAAACCCTAACCATCATCCTGCCCGAAATACCGATTTCGGCCCATTTTTGTCGAGTGGTACGAAAATATCCCGAATAGTCCATATGAAATCGACGACCGCGAGATCCTTGTAGCATTCTTCTCCTAAATTTATGACTGTGTCTCGGGTTCCGTGTTGGATTTGAAATCCTAGCCACTGTTTGGCCCGAAAATACCGATTTCGGCCCATTTTTGTTGGGTGGTACGAAAATCGCCCGAAAAGTTCAGATGAAATCGACGACCGCGAGATCCTCGTAGGATTCTTCTCCTAAATTTATGACTGTGTCTCGGGTTCCGTGTCGGATTTCAAACCCTAGTCATCGTCTGGCCCGAAAATATCGATTTCAACCCATTTTTGTCGGGTGGTACGAAAATCGCCCGAAAAGTCCAGATGAAATCGACGACCACGAGATCCTTGTAGCATTCTTCTCCTAAATTTATGACTGTGTCTCGGGTTCCGTGTCGGATTTCAAACCCTAACCATCGTCTGGCCCGAAAATACCGATTTCGGCCCATTTTTGTCGGGTGGTACGAAAATCGCCCGAAAAGTCCAGATGAAATCGACGACCGCGACATCCTTGTAGCATTCTTCTCCTAAATTTATGACTGTGTCTCGGGTTCCGTGTCAGATTGCAAACCCTAGCCATCGTCTGGCCCGAAAATACCGATTCGGCACATTTTTGTCGGGTGGTACGAAAATCGCCCGAAAAGTCCAGATGAAATCTACGACCGCGAGATCCTTGTAGCATTCTTCTCCTAAATTTATGACTGTGTCTCGGGTTCCGTGTCGGATTTCAAACCCTAGCCATCGTTTGGCTCGAAAATATCGATTTCGTCCCATTTTTGTCGGGTAGTACGAAAATCGCCCGAAAAGTCCAGATGAAATCGACAACCACGAGATCCTTGTAGCATTCTTCTCCTAAATTTATGACTGTGTCTCGGGTTCCGTGTCGGATTTCAAACCCTAACTATCGTATGGCCCGAATATATCGATTTCCGCCCATTTTTGTCCGGTGGTACGAAAATCGCCATAAAATTCTAGATAAAATCGACGACCGCGAGATCCTTGTAGCATTCTTCTCCTAAATTTATGAATGTGTCGGGTTCCGTGTTGGATTTCAAACCCTAGCCATCGTATGGCCCGAAAATATCGATTTCGGTCCATTTTTGTCGGTTGGTACGAAAATCGCCCGAAAAGTCCAGATGAAATCGACGACCGCGAGATCCTTGTAGCATTCTTCTCCTAAATTTATGACTGTGTCTCGGGTTCCGTGTCGGATTTCAAACCCTAACCATCGTCTGGCCCGAAAATATCGATTTCGGCCCATTTTTGTCGGGTGGTTCGAAAATCGCCCGAATAGTCCAGATGAAATCTGCAACCACGAGATCCTTGTAGCATTCTTCTCCTAAATTTATGACTGTGTCTCGGGTTCCGTGTCGGATTTCAAACCCTAACCATCGTATGGCCCGAATATATCGATTTCCGCCCATTTTTGTCGGGTGGTACGAAAATCGCCCGAAAATTCTAGATGAAATCGACGACCGCGAGATCCTTGTAGCATTCTTCTCCTAAATTTATGAATGTGTCGGGTTCCGTGTTGGATTTCAAACCCTAGCCATCGTATGGCCCGAAAATATCGATTTCGGCCCATTTTTGTCGGTTGGTACGAAAATCGCCCGAAAAGTCCAGATGAAATCGACGACCGCGAGATCCTTGTAGCATTCTTCTCCTAAATTTATGACTGTGTCTCGGGTTCCGTGTCGGATTTCAAACCCTAGCCATCGTTTGGCTCGAAAATATCGATTTCGGCCCATTTTTGTCGGGTGGTACGAAAATCGCCCGAAAAGTCCAGATGAAATCGACGACCGCGAGATCCTTGTAGCATTCTTCTCCTAAATTTATGACTGTGTCTCGGGTTCCGTGTCAGATTGCAAACCCTAGCCATCGTCTGGCCCGAAAATACCGATTCGGCACATTTTTGTCGGGTGGTACGAAAATCGCCCGAAAAGTCCAGATGAAATCTACGACCGCGAGATCCTTGTAGCATTCTTCTCCTAAATTTTTGACTGTGTCTCGGGTTCCGTGTCGGATTTCAAACCCTAGTCATCGTCTGGCCCGAAAATATCGATTTCGGCCCATTTTTGTCGGGTGGTACGAAAATCACCCGAAAAGTCCAGATGAAATCGACGACCACGAGATCCTTGTAGCATTCTTCTCCTAAATTTATGACTGTGTCTCGGGTTCCGTGTCGGATTTCAAACCCTAACCATCATCCTGCCCGAAATACCGATTTCGGCCCATTTTTGTCGAGTGGTACGAAAATATCCCGAATAGTCCATATGAAATCGACGACCGCGAGATCCTTGTAGCATTCTTCTCCTAAATTTATGACTGTGTCTCGGGTTCCGTGTCGGATTTCAAACCCTAGCCACCGTTTGGCCCGAAAATACCGATTTCGGCCCATTTTTGTTGGGTGGTACGAAAATCGCCCAAAAAGTTCAGATGAAATCGACGACCGCGAGATCCTCGTAGGATTCTTCTACTAAATTTATGACTGTGTCTCGGGTTCCGTGTCGGATTTCAAACCCTAGTCATCGTCTGGCCCAAAAATATCGATTTCGGCCCATTTTTGTCGGGTGGTACGAAAATCGCCCGAAAAGTCCAGATGAAATCGACGACCGCGAGATCCTCGTAGGATTCTTCTCCTAAATTTATGACTGTGTCTCGGGTTCCGGGTCGGATTTCAAACCCTAGCCATCGTTTGGCTCGAAAAATATCGATTTCGGCCCATTTTTGTCGGGTGGTACGAAAATCGCCCGAAAAGTCCAGATGAAATCGACAACCACGAGATCCTTGTAGCATTCTTCTCCTAAATTTATGACTGTGTCTCGGGTTCCGTGTCGGATTTCAAACCCTAACTATCGTATGGCCCGAATATATCGATTTCCGCCCATTTTTGTCGGGTGGTACGAAAATCGCCCGAAAATTCTAGATGAAATCGACGACCGCGAGATCCTTGTAGCATTCTTCTCCTAAATTTATGACTGTGTCGGGTTCCGTGTTGGATTTCAAACCCTAGCCATCGTATGGCCCGAAAATATCGATTTCGGCCCATTTTTGTCGGTTGGTACGAAAATCGCCCGAAAAGTCCAGATGAAATCGACGACCGCGAGATCCTTGTAGCATTCTTCTCCTAAATTTATGACTGTGTCTTGGGTTCCGTGTCGGATTTCAAACCCTAACCATCGTCTGGCCCGAAAATATCGATTTCGGCCCATTTTTGTCGGGTGGTTCGAAAATCGCCCGAATAGTCCAGATGAAATCGACAACCACGAGATCCTCGTAGGATTCTTCTCCTAAATTTATGACTGTGTCTCGGGTTCCGTGTCGGATTTCAAACCCTAACCATCGTATGGCCCGAAAATATCGATTTCGGCCCATTTTTGTCGGGTGGTACGAAAATCGCCCAAATATTCTAGATGAAATCGACGACCGCGAGATCCTTGTAGCATTCTTCTCCTAAATTTTTGACTGTGTCTCGGGTTCCGTGTTCGATTTCAAACCCTAGCCAACGTCTGGCCCGAAAATACCGATTTCGGCCCATTTTTGTCGGGTGGTACGAAAAGCGCCCGAAAAGTCCAGATGAAATCGACGACCGCGAGATCCTTGTAGCATTCTTCTCCTAAATTTATGACTGTGTCTCGGGTTCCGTGTCGGATTTCAAACCCTAACTATCGTATGGCTCGAATATATCGATTTCCGCCCATTTTTGTCGGGTGGTACGAAAATCGCCATAAAATTCTAGATGAAATCGACGACCGCGAGATCCTTGTAGCATTCTTCTCCTAAATTTATGACTGTGTCTCGGGTTCCGTGTCAGATTGCAAACCCTAGCCATCGTCTGGCCCGAAAATACCGATTCGGCACATTTTTGTCGGGTGGTACGAAAATCGCCCGAAAAGTCCAGATGAAATCTACGACCGCGAGATCCTTGTAGCATTCTTCTCCTAAATTTTTGACTGTGTCTCGGGTTCCGTGTCGGATTTCAAACCCTAGTCATCGTCTGGCCCGAAAATATCGATTTCGGCCCATTTTTGTCGGGTGGTACGAAAATCACCCGAAAAGTCCAGATGAAATCGACGACCACGAGATCCTTGTAGCATTCTTCTCCTAAATTTATGACTGTGTCTCGGGTTCCGTGTCGGATTTCAAACCCTAACCATCATCCTGCCCGAAATACCGATTTCGGCCCATTTTTGTCGAGTGGTACGAAAATATCCCGAATAGTCCATATGAAATCGACGACCGCGAGATCCTTGTAGCATTCTTCTCCTAAATTTATGACTGTGTCTCGGGTTCCGTGTCGGATTTCAAACCCTAGCCACCGTTTGGCCCGAAAATACCGATTTCGGCCCATTTTTGTTGGGTGGTACGAAAATCGCCCAAAAAGTTCAGATGAAATCGACGACCGCGAGATCCTCGTAGGATTCTTCTACTAAATTTATGACTGTGTCTCGGGTTCCGTGTCGGATTTCAAACCCTAGTCATCGTCTGGCCCAAAAATATCGATTTCGGCCCATTTTTGTCGGGTGGTACGAAAATCGCCCGAAAAGTCCAGATGAAATCGACGACCGCGAGATCCTCGTAGGATTCTTCTCCTAAATTTATGACTGTGTCTCGGGTTCCGGGTCGGATTTCAAACCCTAGCCATCGTTTGGCTCGAAAAATATCGATTTCGGCCCATTTTTGTCGGGTGGTACGAAAATCGCCCGAAAAGTCCAGATGAAATCGACAACCACGAGATCCTTGTAGCATTCTTCTCCTAAATTTATGACTGTGTCTCGGGTTCCGTGTCGGATTTCAAACCCTAACTATCGTATGGCCCGAATATATCGATTTCCGCCCATTTTTGTCGGGTGGTACGAAAATCGCCCGAAAATTCTAGATGAAATCGACGACCGCGAGATCCTTGTAGCATTCTTCTCCTAAATTTATGAATGTGTCGGGTTCTGTGTTGGATTTCAAACCCTAACCATCGTCTGGCCCGAAAATACCGATTTCGGCCAATTTTTGTCGGGTGGTACGAAAATCGCCCGAAAAGTCCAGATGAAATCGACGACCGCGAGATCCTTGTAGCATTCTTCTCCTAAATTTATGACTGTGTCTCGGGTTCCGTGTCGGATTTCAAACCCTAACCATCATCCTGCCCGAAATACCGATTTCGGCCCATTTTTGTCGAGTGGTACGAAAATATCCCGAATAGTCCATATGAAATCGACGACCGCGAGATCCTTGTAGCATTCTTCTCCTAAATTTATGACTGGGTCTCGGGTCCCGTGTCGGATTTTAAACCCTAGCCACCGTTTGGCCCGAAAATACCGATTTCGGCCCATTTTTGTTGGGTGGTATGAAAATCGCCCGAAAAGTCCAGATGAAATCGACGACCGCGAGATCCTTGTAGCATTCTTCTCCTAAATTTATGACTGTGTCTCGGGTTCCGTGTCGGATTTCAAACCCTAGCCATCGTCTGGCCCGAAAATACCGATTCCCGCCCATTTTTGTCGGGTGGTACGAAAATCGCCCGAAAAGTCCAGATGAAATCGACAACCACGAGATCCTTGTAGCATTCTTCTCCTAAATTTATGACTGTGTCTCGGGTTCCGTGTCGGATTTCAAACCCTAAC
>JBBPBQ010000132.1:273-14766 GCA_037974755.1 Cicer yamashitae | reverse complement strand
AATGACACAAAATGACACAAAATCACATATTGGATGCACAAGATTGGTTAAAAACCATAATTGGATTAGAATAAGCCTAGGGAGGACGAAAATGACCTAAATGTTCAACCAATGACACAAAATGACACAAAATCACATATTGGATGCACCAGATTGGTTAAAAACCCTAATTGGATTAGAATAAGCCTAGGGAGGACGAATATGATTTAAATGTTCAACCAATGACAAAAAATGTCACAAAATCACATATTGGATGCACAAGATTGGATAAAACCCCTAATTGGATTAGAATAAGCCAAGGGAGGACAAAAATGACCTAAATGTTCAACCAATGACACAAAATGACACAAAATCACATATTGGATGCACAAGATTGGTTAAAAACCTTAATGGGATTAGAATAAGCCTAGGGAGGACGAAAATGACCTAAATGTTCAACCAATGACACAAAATGACACAAAATCACATATTGGATGCACAAGATTGGTTAAAAACTCTAATTGGATTAGAATAAGCCTAGGGACGACGAAAATGACCTAAATGTTCAACCAATTACACAAAATCACATATTTGATGCACAAGATTTGTTAAAAACCGTAATTGGATTAGAATAAGCTTAGGGAGGACGAAAATGACCTAAATGTTCAACCAATGAGACAAAATGACACAAAATCACATATTGGATGCACAAGATTGGTTAAAAACCCTAATTGGATTAGAATAAGCCTAGGGAGGACGAAAATGACCTAAATGTTCAACCAATGACACAAAATGACACAAAATCACATATTGGATGCACAAGATTGGTTAAAAACCCTAATTGGATTAGAATAAGCCTAGGGAGGACGAAAATGACCTAAATGTTCAACCAATGACACAATATCACATTTTGGATGCACAAGATTGGTTAAAAACCCTAATTGGATTAGAATAAGCCTAGCGAGGACGAAAATGACCTAATTGGATTACCAATGACACAAAATCACTTATTATATGCACAAGATTGGTTAAAAACCCTAATTGGATTAGAATAAGCCTAGGGAGGACGAAAATGACCTAAATGTTCAACCAATGACACAAAATCACATATTGGATGCACAAGATTGGTTAAAAACCCTAATTGGATTAGAATAAACCTAGGGAGGACGAAAATAACCTAAATGTTTAACCAATGACACAAAATCACATATTGGATGCACAAGATTGGTTAAAAACCCTAATTGGATTAGAATAAGTCTAGGGAGGACGAAAATGACCTAAATTTTCAACCAATGACACAAAATCACACAAAATCACATATTGGATGCACAAGATTGGTTAAAAACCCTAATTGGATTAGAATAAGCCTAGGGAGGACGAAAATGAACTAAATGTTCAACCAATGACACAAAATGACACAAAATCACATATTGGATGCACAAGAATGGTTAAAAACCCTAATTGGATTAGAATAAGCCTAGGGAGGACGAAAATGACCTAAATGTTCAACCAATGACACAAAATCACATATTGGATGCACAGGATTGGTTAAAAACCCTAATTGGATTAGAATAAGCCTATGGAGGACGAAAATGACCTAAATGTTCAACCAATGACACAAACTCGCATATTGGATGCACAAGACTGGTTAAAAACCCTAATTGGATTAGAATAAGCCTAGGGAGGACGAAAATGACCTAAATGTTCAACCAATGACACAAAATGACACAAAATCACATATTGGATGCACAAGATTGGTTAAAAACCCTAATTGGATTAGAATAAGCCTAGGGAGGACGAAAATGACCTAAATGTTCAACCAATGACACAAAATGACACAAAATCACATATTGGATGCACAAGATTGGTTAAAAACCCTCATTGGATTAGAATTAGCCTAGGGAGGACAAAAATGACCTAAATGTTCAACCAAAGACACAAAATGACACAAAATCACATATTAGATCCACAAGATTAGTTAAAAACCCTAATTGGATTAGAATAAGCCTTGGGAGGACGAAAATGACCTAAATCTTCAACCAATGACACAAAATGACACAAAATCACATATTGGATGCACAAGATTGGTTAAAAACCCTAATTGGATTAGAATTAGCCTAGGGAGGACAAAAATGACCTAAATGTTCAACCAATGACAGAAAATGACACAAAATCACATATTGAATGCACAAGATTGGTTAAAATAGCTAATTGGATTAGAATAAGCCTAGGGAGGACGAAAATGACCTAAATGTTCAACCAATGACACAAAATCACATATTGGATGCACAAGATTGGTTAAAAACCCTAATTGGATTAGAATAAGCCTAGGGAGGACGAAAATGACCTAAATGTTCAACTTATGACACAAAATGACACAAAATCACATATTGGATGCACAAGATTGGTTAAAAACCCTAATTGGATTAGAATAAGCCTAGGGAGGACGAAAATGACCTAAATGTTCAACCAATGACACAAAATGACAGAAAATCACATATTGGATGCACAAGATTGCTTAAAAACCCTAATTGGATTAGAATAAGGCTAGGGAGGACGAAAATGACCTAAATGTTCAACCAATGACACAAAATCACATATTGGATGCACAAGATTGGTTAAAAACCTTAATTGGATTAGAATAAGCCTAGGGAGGACGAAAATGACCTAAATGTTCAACCAATGACACAAAATGACACAAAATCACATACTGGATTCACATGATTGGTTAAAAACCCTAATTGGAATTGAATAAGCCTAGGGAGGACGAAAATGACCTAAGTGTTCAACCAATGACACAAAAGGACACAAAATCACATATTGGATGCACAAGATTGGTTAAAAACCCTAATTGGATTAGAATAAGCCTGGGGATGACGAAAATGACCTAAATGTTCAACCAATGACACAAAATCACATATTGGATGCACAAGATTGGTTAAAAACCCAAAGTGGATTAGAATAAGCCTAGGCAGGACGAAAATGACATAAATGTTCAACCAATGACACAAAATCACATATTGGATGCCCAAGATTGGTTAAAAACCCTAATTGGATTAGAATAAGCCTAGGGAGGACGAAAATGACCTAAATGTTCAACCAATGACACAAAATCACATATTGGATGCACAAGATTGGTTAAAAACCCTAATTGGATTAGAATAGGCCTGGGGAGGACGAAAATGACCTAAATGTTCAACCAATGACACAAAAGGACACAAAATCACATATTGGATGCACAAGATTGGTTAAAAACACTAATTGGATTAGAATAAGCCTAGGGAGGACGAAAATGACCTAAATGTTCAACCAATGACACAAAATGACACAAAATCACATATTGGATGCACAAGATTGGTTAAAAACCCTAATTGGATTAGAATAAGCCCAGGGAGGACGAAAATGACCTAAATGTTCAACCAATGACACAAAATGACACAAAATCACATATTGGATGCACAAGATTGGTTAAAAACCCTAATTGGATTAGAATAAGCCTAGGGAGGACGAAAATGACCTAAATGTTCAACCAATGACACAAAATGACACAAAATCACATATTGGATGCACAAGATTGGTTAAAAACCCAAATTAGATTAGAATAAGCCTAGGGAGGACGAAAATGACCTAAATGTTCAACCAATGACACAAAATGACACAAAATCACATATTGGATGCACAAGATTGGTTAAAAACCCTAATTGGATTAGAATAAGCCTAGGGAGGACGAAAATGACCTAAATGTTCAACCAATGACACAAAATGACACAAAATCACATATTGGATGCACAAGATTGGTTAAAAACCCTAATTGGATTAGAATAAGCGTAGGGAGGACGAAAATGACCTAAATTTTCAACCAATGACACAAAATCACATATTGGATGCACAAGATTTGTTGAAAACCCTAATTGGATTAGAATAAGCCTAGGGTGGGCGAAAATGAACAAAATGTTCAACCAATGACACAAAATAACATATTGGATGCACAAGATTGCTTAAAAACCCTAATTTGATTAGAATAAGCCTAGGGAGGACGAAAATGACCTAAATGTTCAACCAATGACACAAAATGACACAAAATCACATATTGGATGCTCAAGATTGGTTAAAAACCCTAATTGGATTAGAATAAGCCTAGGGAGGACGAAAATGACCTTAATGTGCAACCAATGACACAAAATGACACAAAATCACATATTGGATGCACAAGATTGGTTTAAAACCCTAATTGGATTAGAATAAGCCTAGGGGAAAATGACCTAAATGTTCAACCAATGACACAAAATCACATATTGGATGCACAAGATTGGTTAAAAACCCTAATTGGATTAGAATAAGCCCAAGGAGGACGAAAATGGCCTAAATGTTCAACCAATGACACAAAATCACATATTGGATGCACAAGATTGGTTAAAAACCCTAATTGGATTAGAATAAGCCTAGGGAGGACGAAAATGACCTTAATGTTCAACCAATGACACAAAATGACACAAAATCACATATTGGATGCACAAGATTGGTTAAAAACCCTAATTGGATTAGAACAAGCTTAGGGAGGACGAAAATGACCTAAATGTTCAACCAATGACACAAAATGACACAAAATCACATATTGGATGCACAAGATTGGTTAAAAACCCTAATTGGATTAGAATAAGCCTAGGGAGGACGAAAATGACCTAAATGTTCAACCAATGACACAAAATCACATATGGGATGCACAAGATTGGTTAAAAACCCTAATTGGAATAGAAAAAGCCTTGAGAGGACGAAAATGACCAAAATGTTCAACCAATGACACAAAATGACACAAAATCACATATTGGAGGCACAAGAATGGTTAAAAACCCTCATTGGATTAGAATAGGCCAAGGGAGGACGAAAACGACCTAAATATTCAACCAATGACATAAAATGACACAAAATCACATATTGGATGCACAAGATTGGTTAAAAACCCTAATTGGATTAGAATAAGCCTAGGGAGGACGAAAATGACCTAAATGTTCAACCAATGACACAAAATGACACAAAATCACATATTGGATGCACAAGATTGGTTAAAAACCCTAATTGGATTAGAATAAGCCTAGGAGGACGAAAATGAACTAAAAGTTTAGCCAATGACACAAAATGACACAAAATCACATATTGGATGCACAAGATTGGTTAAAAACCCTAATTGGATTAGAATAAGCCTAGGGAGGACGAAAATGACCTAAATGTTCAACCAATGACACAAAATCACATATTGGATGCACAAGATTGGTTAAAAACCCTAATTGGATTAGAATAAGACTAGGGAGGACGAAAATGACATAAATGTTCAACCAATGACACAAAATGACACAAAATCGCATATTAGATGCAAAAGATTGGTTAAAAACCCTAATTGGATTAGAATAAGCCTAGGGAGGACGAAAATGACCTAAATGTTCAACCAATGACACAAAATCACACAAAATCACATATTAGATGCAAAAGATTGGTTAAAAACCCTAATTGGATTAGAATAAGCCTAGGGAGGACGAAAATGACCTAAATGTTCAACCAATGACACAAAATGACACAAAATCACATATTGGATGCACAAGATTGGTTAAAAACCCTAATTGGATTAGAATAAGCCTAGGGAGGACGAAAATGACCTAAATGTTCAACCAATGACACAAAATCACATATTGGATGCACAAGATTGGTTAAAAACCCTATATGGATTAGAATTAGCCTAGCAAGGCGAAAATGACCTAAATGTTCAACCAATGACACAAAATCACATATTGGATGCACAAGATTGGTTAAAAACCCTAATTGGATTAGAATAAGCCTAGGGAGGACGAAAATGACCTAAATGTTCAACCAATGACACAAAATGACACAAAATCACATATTGGATGCACAAGATTGGTTAGAAACCCTAATTGGATTAGAATTAGCCTAGCAAGGCGAAAATGACCTAAATGTTCAACCAATGACACAAAATCACATATTGGATGCACAAGATTGGTTAAAAACCCTAATTGGATTAGAATAAGCCTAGGGAGGACGAAAATGACCTAAATGTTCAACCAATGACACAAAATGCACAAAATCACATATTGGATGCACAAGATTGGTTAAAAACCCTAATTGGATTAGAATAAGCCTAGGGAGGACGAAAATGATCTAAATGTTCAAGCAATGAGACAAAATCACATATTGGATGCACAAGATTGGTTAAAAACCCTAATTGGATTAGAATAAGCCTAGGGAGGACGAAAATGACCTAAATGTTCAACCAATGACACAAAATCACATATTGGATGCACAAGATTGGTTAAAAACCCTAATTGGATTAGAATAAGCCTAGGGAGGACGAAAATGACCTAAATGTTCAACCAATGACACAAAATCACATATTGGATGCACAAGATAGGTTAAAAACCCTAATTGGATTGGAATAAGCCAAGGGAGGACGAAAATGACCTAAATGTTCAACCAATGACACAAAATGACCCAAAATTACATATTGGATGCACAAGATTGGTTAAAAACCCTAATTGGATTAGAATAAGCCTAGGGAGGACGAAAATGACCTAAATGTTCAACCAATGACACAAAATGACACAAAATCACATATTGGATGCACAAGATTGGTTAAAAACCCTAATTGGATTAGAATAAGCCTAGGGAGGACGAAAATGACCTAAATGTTCAACCAATGACACAAAATGACACAAAATCACATATTGGATGCACAAGAATGGTTAAAAACCCTAATTGGATGAGAATAAGCCTAGGGAGGACGAAAATGACCTAAATGTTCAACCAATGACACAAAATCACATATTGGATGCACAAGATTGGTTAAAAACCCTAATTGGATTAGAATAAGCCTAGGGAGGACGAAAATGACCTAAATGTTCAACCAATGACACAAAATCACATATTGGATGCACAAGATTGGTTAAAAACCCTAATTGGATTAGAATAAGCCTAGGGAGGACGAATATGACCTAAATGTTTAACCAATGACACAAAATGACACAAAATCACATATTGGATGCACAAGATTGGTTAAAAACCCTAATTGGATTAGAATAAGCCTAGGGAGGACGAAAATGACCTAAATGTTCAACCAATGACACAAAATCGCATATTGGATTCACAAGATTGGTTAAAAACCCTAATTGGATTAGAATAAGCCTAGGGAGGACGAAAATGACCTAAATGTTCAACCAATGACACAAAATCACATATTGGATGCACAAGATTGGTTAAAAACCCTAATTGGATTAGAATAAGCCTAGGGAGGACGAAAATGACCTAAATGTTCAACCAATGACACAAAATCACACAAAATTACATATTGGATGCACAAGATTGGTTTAAAACCCTAATTGGATTAGAATAAGCCTAGGGAGGACGAAAATGACCTAAATGTTCAACCAATGACACAAAATCACATATTGGATGCACAAGATTGGTTAAAAACCCTAATTGGATTAGAATAAGCCTAGGGAGGACGAAAATGACCTAAATGTTCAACCAATGACACAAAATCACATATTGGATGCACAAGATTGGTTAAAAACCCTAATTGGATTAGAATAAGCCTAGGGAGGACGAAAATGGCCTAAATGTTCAACCAATGACACAAAATGACACAAATTCAGATATTGGATGCACAAGATTTGTTGAAAACCCTAATTGGATTAGAATACGCCTAGGGAGGACAAAAATGACCTAAATGTTCAACCAATGACACAATATCACATATTGGATGCACAAGATTGGTTAAAAACCCTAAATGGATTAGAATAAGCCTAGGGAGGACAAAAATGACCTAAATGTTCAACCAATGACACAAAATGACACAAAAGCACATATTGGATGCACAAGATTGGTTAAAAACCCTAATTGGATTAGAATAAGCCTAGGGAGGAAGAAAATGACCTAAATGTTCAACCAATGACACAAAATGACACAAAATCACATATTGGATGCACAAGATTGGTTAAAAACCCTAATTGGATTAGAATAAGCCAAGGGAGGACAAAAATGACCTAAATGTTCAACCAATGACACAAAATGACACAAAATCACATATTGGATGCACAAGATTGGTTAAAAACCCTAATGGGATTAGAATAAGCCTAGGGAGGACGAAAATGACCTAAATGTTCAACCAATGACCCAAAATGACACAAAATCACATATTGGATGCACAAGATTGGTTAAAAACCCTAATTGGATTAGAATAAACTTAGGGAGGACGAAAATGACCTAAATGTTCAACTAATGACACAAAATCAAATATTGGATGCACAAGATTGGTTAAAAACACTAATTGGATTAGAATAACCCTAGGGAGGACGAAAATGACCTAAATGTTCAACTAATGACACAAAATCCCATATTGGATGCACAAGATTGGTTAAAAACCCTAATTGGATTAGGATAAGCTTAGGGTCGACGAAAATGACCTAAATGTTCAACCAATTACACAAAATCACATATTGGATGCACAAGATTTGTTAAAAACCGTAATTGGATTAGAATAAGCTTAGGGAGGACGAAAATGACCTAAATGTTCAACCAATGACACAAAATGACACAAAATCACATATTGGATGCACAAGATTGGTTAAAAACCCTAATTGGATTATAATATGCCTAGGGAGGACGAAAATGACCTAAATGTTCAACCAATGATACAAAATGACACAAAATCACATATTGGATGCACAAGATAGGTTAAAAGCCGTAATTGGATTAGAATAAGCCTATGGGGGACGAAAATGACCTAAATGTTCAACCAATGACACAAAATCACATATTGGATGCACAAGATTGGTTAAAAACCCTAATTGGATTAGAATAAGCCTAGGGAGGACGAAAATGACCTAAATGTTCAACCAATGACACAAAATCACATATTGGATGCACAAGATTGGTTAAAAACCCTTATTGGAATAGAATAAGCCTAGGGAGGACGAAAATGACCTAAATGTTCAACCAATGACACAAAATGACACAAAATTACATATTGGATGCACAAGATTGGTTAAAAACCCTTATTGGATTAGAATAAGCCTAGGGAGGACGAAAATGACCTAAATGTTCAACCAATGACACAAAATGACACAAAATTACATATTGCATGCACAAGATTGGTTTAAAACCCTAATTGGATAAGAATAAGCCTAGGGAGGACGAAAATGACCTAAATGTTCAACCAATGACACAAAATGACACAAAATCACATATTGGATGCACAAGATTGGTTAAAAACCCTAATTGGATTAGAATAAGCCAAGGGAGGACAAAAATGACCTAAATGTTCAACCAATGACACAAAATGACACAAAATCACATATTGGATGCACAAGATTGGTTAAAAACCCTAATGGGATTAGAATAAGCCTAGGGAGGACGAAAATGACCTAAATGTTCAACCAATGACACAAAATGACACAAAATCACATATTGGATGCACAAGATTGGTTAAAAACCCTAATTGGATTAGAATAAACTTAGGGAGAACGAAAATGACCTAAATGTTCAACTAATGACACAAAATCAAATATTGGATGCACAAGATTGGTTAAAAACACTAATTGGATTAGAATAACCCTAGGGAGGACGAAAATGACCTAAATGTTCAACAAATGGCACAAAATCACATATTGGATGCACAAGATTGGTTAAAAACCCTAATTGGATTGGAATAAACCTAGGGACGACAAAAATGACCTAGATGTTCAACCAATTACACAAAATCACATATTGGATGCACAAGATTTGTTAAAAACCGTAATTGGATTAGAATAGGCTTAGGGAGGACGAAAAACACCTAAATGTTCAACCAATGACACAAAATGACACAAAATCACATATTGGATGCACAAGATTGGTTAAAAACCCTAATTGGATTAGAATAAGCCTAGGGAGGACGAAAATGACCTAAATGTTCAACCAATGACACAAAATGACACAAAATCACATATTGGATGCACAAGATTGGTTAAAAACCCTAATTGGATTAGAATAAGCATAGCGATGACGAAAATGACCTAAATGTTCAACAAATGACACAAAATCACGTATTGGATGCACAAGATTGGTTAAAAACTCTAATTGGATTAGAATAAGCCTAGGGAGGACGAAAATGACCTAAATGTTCAACCAATGACACAAAATGACACAAAATCACATATTGGATGCACAAGATTGGTTAAAA
The DNA here is from genome assembly GCA_037974755.1 of Cicer yamashitae. Taxonomy (NCBI): domain Eukaryota; kingdom Viridiplantae; phylum Streptophyta; class Magnoliopsida; order Fabales; family Fabaceae; genus Cicer; species Cicer yamashitae. Next base: position 4,562 of record JBBPBQ010000132.1, on the reverse strand, counting down.
ACCCTAATTGGATTAGAATAAGCCTAGGGAGGACGAAAATGACCTAAATGTTCAACCAATGACACAAAATGACACAAAATCACATATTGGATGCACAAGATTGGTTAAAAACCCTAATTGGATTAGAATAAGCCTATGGAGAACGAAAATGACCTAAATGTTCAACCAATGACACAAAATGACACAAAAACACATATTGGATGCACAGGATTGGTTAAAAACCCTAATTGGATTGGAATATGCCTAGGGAGGACGAAAATGACCTAAATGTTCAACCAATGACACAAAATGACACAAAATCACATATTGGATGCACAAGATTGGTTAAAAACCCTAATTGGATTAGAATAAGCCTAGGGAGGACGAAAATGACCTAATTGGATTACCAATGACAAAAAATTACTTATTATATGCACAAGATTGGTTAAAAACCCTAATTGGATTAGAATAAGCCTAGGGAGGACGAAAATGACCTAAATGTTCAACCAATGACACAAAATCACATATTGGATGCACAAGATTGGTTAAAAACCCTAATTGGATTAGAATAAGCCTAGGGAAGACCAATATGACTTAAATGTACAACCAATGACACAAAGTCACATATTGGATACACAAGATTAGTTAAAAACCCTAATTGGATTAGAATAAGTCTAGCGAGGACGAAAATGAACTTATTGGTTTACCAACGACAAAAAATCACTTATTATATGCACAAGATTGGTTAAAAACCCTAATTGGATTAGATTAAGCCTAGGGAGGACGAAAATGACCTAAGTGTGCAACCAATGACACAAAATCACATATTGGATGCATAAGATTGGTTAAAAACCCTAATTGGATTAAAATAAGCCTAGGGAGGACGAAAATGACCTAAATGTTCAACCAATGACACAAAATGACACAAAATCACATATTGGATGCACAAGATTGGTTAAAAACCGTAATTGGATTAGAATAAGCCTAGGGAGGACGAAAATGACCTAAATGTTCAACCAATGACACAAAATGACACAAAATCACATATTGGATGCACAAGATTGGTTAAAAACCCTAAATTGAAAAGAATAAGCCTAGGGAGGACGAAAATGACCTAAATGTTCAACCAATGACACAAAATGACACAAAATCACATATTGGATGCACAAGATTGGTTAAAAACCCTAATTGGATTAGAATATGCCTAGGGAGGACAAAAATGACCTAAATGTTCAACCAATGACACAAAATGACACAAAATCACATATTGGATGCACAAGATTGGTTAAAAACCGTAATTGGATTAGAATAAGCCTAGGGAGGACGAAAATGACCTAAATGTTCAACCAATGACACAAAATGACACAAAATCACATATTGGATGCACAAGATTGGTTAAAAACCCTAATTGGTTTAGAATAAGCCTAGGGAGGACGAAAATGACCAAAATGTTCAACCAATGACACAAAATGACACAAAATCACATATTGGATGCACTAGATTGGTTAAAAACCCTAATTGGATTAGAATAAGCCTAGGGAGGACGAAAATGACCTAAATGTTCAACCAATGACACAAAATCACATATTGGATGCACAAGATTGGTTAAAAACCCTAATTGGATTAGAATAATCCTAGGGACGACGGAAATGACCTAAATGTTCAACCAATGACACAAAATTACACAAAATCACATATTGGATGCACAAGATTGGTTAAAAACCCTAATTGGATTAGAATAAGCCTAGGGAGGACGAAAATGACCTAAATGGTCAACCAATAACACAAAATGACACAAAATCAAATATTGGATGCACAAGATTGGTTAAAAACCCTAATTGGATTAGAATAAGCCTAGGGAGGACGAAAATGACCTAAATGTTCAACCAATGACACAAAATGACACAAAATCACATATTGGATGCACAAGATTGGTTAAAAACCCTAATTGGATTAGAATAAGCCTAGGGAGGACGAAAATGACCTAAATGTTCAACCAATGACACAAAATGACACAAAATCACATATTGGAAGCACAAGATTGGTTAAAAACCCTAATTGGATTAGAATAAGCCTAGGGAGGACGAAAATGACCTCAATGTTTAACCAATGACACAAAATGACACAAAATCACATATTGGATGCACAAGATTGGTTAAAAACCCTAATTGGATTAGAATAAGCCTAGGGAGGACGAAAATGACCTAAATGTTCAACCAATGACACAAAATGACACAAAATCACATATTGGATGCACAAGATTGGTTAAAAACCCTAATTGGATTAGAATAAGCCTAGGGAGGACGAAAATGACCTAAATGTTCAACCAATGACACAAAATGACACAAAATAACATTGGATGCACAAGATTGGTAAAAACCCTAATTGGATTAGAATAAGCCTAGGGAGTACGAAAATCACCTAAATAATCACCAATGACACAAAATGACACAAAATCACATATTGGATGCACAAGATTGGTTAAAAACCCTATTTGAATTAGAATAAGCCTAGGGAGGACGAAAATGACCTAAATGTTCAACCAATGACACAAAATGACACAAAATAACATATTGGATGCACAAGATTCGTTAAAAACCCTATTTGGATTAAAATAAGCCTAGGGAGCACGAAAATGACCTAAATGTTCAACCAATGACACAAAATCACATATTGGATGCACAAGATCGGTTAAAAACCTTATTTGGATTAGAATAAGCCTAGGGAGGACGAAAATGACCTAAATGTTCAACCAATGACACAAAATGACACAAAATCACATATTGGATGCACAAGATTGGTTAAAAACCCTAATTGGATTAGAATAAGCCTAGGGAGGACGAAAATGACCTAAATGTTCAACCAATGACACAAAATCACATATTGGAGGCACAAGATTGGTTAAAAACCCTAATTGGATTAGAATAAGCCTAGGGAGGACGAAAATGACCTAAATGTTCAACCAATGACACAAAATCACATATTGGATGCACAAGATTGGTTAAAAACCCTAATTGGATTAGAATAAGCCTAGGGAGGACGAAAATGACCTAAATGTTCAACCAATGAGACAAAATGACACAAAATCACATATTGGATGCACAAGATTGGTTAAAAACCCTAATTGGATTAGAATTAGCCTAGGGAGGACAAAAATGACCTAAATGTTCAACCAATGACACAAAATGACACAAAATCACATATTGGATGCACAAGATTGGTTAAAAACCCTAATTGGATTAGAATAAGCCTAGGGAGGACGAATATGACCTAAATGTTCAACCAATGACAAAAAATGTCACAAAATCACATATTGGATGCACAAGATTTGATAAAACCCCTAATTGGATTAGAATAAGCCTAGGGAGGACAAAAATGACCTAAATGTTCAACCAATGACACAAAATGACACAAAATCACATATTGGATGCACCAGATTGGTTAAAAACCCTAATTGGATTTGAATAAGCCTAGGGAGGACGAAAATGACCTAAATGTTCAACCAATGACACAAAATGACACAAAATCACATATTGGATGCACAAGATTGGTTAAAAACCCTAATTGGATTAGAATAAGCCTAGGGAGGAAGAAAATGACCTAAATGTTCAACCAATGACACAAAATGACACAAAATCACATATTGGATGCACAAGATTGGTTAAAAACCCTAATTGGATTAGAATATGCCTAGGGAGGACGAAAATGACCTAAATGTTCAACCAATGATACAAAATGACACAAAATCACATATTGGATGCACAAGATAGGTTAAAAGCCGTAATTGGATTAGAATAAGCCTATGGGGGACGAAAATGACCTAAATGTTCAACCAATGACACAAAATCACATATTGGATGCACAAGATTGGTTAAAAACCCTAATTGGATTAGAATAAGCCTAGGGAGGACGAAAATGACCTAAATGTTCAACCAATGACACAAAATCACATATTGGATGCACAAGATTGATTAAAAACGCTAATTGGATTAGAATAAGCCTAGGGAGGACGAAAATGACCTAAATGTTCAACCAATGACACAAAATCACATATTGGATGCACAAGATTGGTTAAAAACCCTAATTGGATTAGAATAAGCCTAGGGAGGACGAAAATGACCTAAATGTTCAACTTATGACACAAAATGACACAAAATCACATATTGGATGCACAAGATTGGTTAAAAACCCTAATTGGATTAGAATTAGCCTAGGGAGGACAAAAATGACCTAAATGTTCAACCAAAGACACAAAATGACACAAAATCACATATTAGATCCACAAGATTAGTTAAAAACCCTAATTGGAT
>JBBPBQ010000130.1:0-14806 GCA_037974755.1 Cicer yamashitae | reverse complement strand
TCCACGTATTTTGTATTTTGTTTTCTAAACAACAAATAACCTTATATTTCCTAGAACAAATAAAAAGAACAACGCTAAAATCGATTTCTTGTCAACTTGCCCGTGTTGCTTCGAAACTTGGCCAGAATATCCGAAATAAATAAAAAAAAAAGGTGCAACACGAAGACTTCACAGGAGGTCACCCATCCTAGTACTACTCTCGCCCATGAACGCTTTACTGCCGAGTTCTGATGGGATCCGGTGCATTAGTGCTGATATGATTGCACCTATTAAATAATGCGTCGTAATTGAATATATGCGTTGCACTACAGAAAATACATAAAAAGAGACACTCCCGACTAATTGAAATCCGCTCGATCCACGTATTTTGTATTTTGTTTTCTAAACAACAAATAACCTTATATTTCGTAGAACAAATAAAAAGAACAACGCTAAAATTGATTTCTTGTCAACTTGCTCGTGTTGCTTCGAAACTTAGCTAGATAATCCGAAATAAATCAAAAAAAAAGGTGCAACACGAGGACTTCCCAGGAGGTCACCCATCCTAGTACTACTCTCGCCCAAGCACGCTAAACTGCGGAGTTCTGATTTGATCCGGTACATTAGTGCTGGTATGATCGCACCTGTTAAATAATGCGTCGTAATTGAATATATGCGTTGCATTACAGAAAATACATAAAAAGAGACACTCCCTACTAATTGAAATCTGCTCGATCCACGTATTTTGTATTTTGTTTTCTAAACAACAAATAACCTTATATTTCCTAGAACAAATAAAAAGAACAACGCTAAAATCGATTTCTTGTCAACTTGCCCGTGTTGCTTCGAAACTTGGCCAGAATATCCGAAATAAAAAAAAAAAAAGGTGCAACACGAGGACTTCCCAGGAGGTCACCCATCTTAGTACTACTCTAGCCCAAGCACGCTTATCTACGGAGTTTTGATGGGATCCGGTGCATTAATGCTGGTATGATCGCACCTGTTAAATAATGCGTCGTAATTGAATATATGCGTTGCACTACAGAAAATACATAAAAAGAGACACTCCCGACTAATTGAAATCCGCTCGATCCACGTATTTTGTATTTTGTTTTCTAAACAACAAATAACCTTATATTTCCTAGAACAAATAAAAAGAACAACGCTAAAATCGATTTCTTGTCAACTTGCCCGTGTTGCTTCGAAACTTGGCCAGAATATCCGAAATAAATCAAAAAAAAAGGTGCAACACAAGGACTTCCCAAGAGATCACCCATCCTAGTACTGCTCTCGCCCAAGCACGCTTAACTGCGGAGTTCTAATGGGATCCGGTGCATTAGTGCTGGTATAATCGCACCTGTTAAATAATGCGTCGTAATTGAATATATGCGTTGCACTACAGAAAATACATAAAAAGAGACACTCCCGACTAATTGAAATCCGCTCGATCCACGTATTTTGTATTTTGTTTTCTAAACAACAAATAACCTTATTTTTCCTAGAACAAATAAAAAGAACAACGCTAAAATCGATTTCTTGTCAACTTGCCCGTGTTGCTTCGAAACTTGGCCAGAATATCCGAAATAAATAAAAAAAAAAGGTGCAACACGAGGACTTCCCAAGAGGTCACCCATCCTAGTACTACCCTCGCCCAAGCACGCTTAACTGCGGAGTTCAGATGTGATCCGGTGCAATAGTGCTGGTATGATCGCACCTGTTAAATAATGCGTCGTAATTGAATATATGCGTTGCACTACAGAAAACACAAAAAAAAGAGACACTCCCGACTAATTGAAATCCGCTCGATCCACGTATTTTGTATTTTGTTTTCTAAACAACAAATAACCTTATATTTCCTAGAACAAATAAAAAGAACAACGCTAAAATCGATTTCTTGTCAACTTGCCCGTGTTGCTTCGAAACTTGGCCAGAATATCCGAAATAAATAAAAAAAAAAGGTGCAACAGGAGGACTACCCAAGAGGTCACCCATCCTAGTACAGCTCTCGACCAAGCACGCTTCACTGGGGAGTTCTGATGGGATCCGGTGCATTAGTGCTGGTATGATCGCACCTGCTAAATAATGCGTCGTAATTGAATATATGCGTTGCACTACAGAAAATACATAAAAAGAGACACTCCCGACTAATTGAAATCCGCTAGATCCACGTATTTTGTATTTTGTTTTCTAAACAACAAATAACCTTATATTTCCTAGAACAAATAAAAAGAACAACGCTAAAATCGATTTCTTGTCAACTTGCCCGTGTTGCTTCGAAACTTGGCCAGAATATCCGAAATAAATCAAAAAAAAAGGTGCAACACAAGGACTTCCCAAGAGGTCACCCATCCTAGCACTGCTCTCTTCCAGGCACGCTTAAATGCGGAGTTCTGATGGGATCCGGTGCATTAGTGCTGGTATGATCGCATCTGTTAAATAATGCGTCGTAATTGAATATATGCGTTGCACTACAGAAAATACATAAAAAGAGACACTCCCGACTAATTGAAATCCGCTCAATCCACGTATTTTGTATTTTGTTTTCTAAACAACAAATAACCTTATATTTCCTAGAACAAATAAAAAGAACAACGCTAAAATCGATTTCTTGTCAACTTGCCCGTGTTGCTTCGAAACTTGGCTAGAATATCCGAAATAAATAAAAAAAAAAGGAGCAACACGAGGACTTTCCAAGAGGTCACCCATCCTAGTACTACCCTCGCCCAAGCGCGCTTAACTGCAGAATTCTGATGGGATCCGATGCATTAGTGCTGGTATGATCGCACATGTTAAATAATGCTTCGTAATTGAATATATGCGTTGCACTACAGAAAATACATAAAAAGAGACACTCCCGACTAATTGAAATCCGCTCGATCCACGTATTTTGAATTTTGTTTTCTAAACAACAAATAACCTTATATTTCCTAGAACAAATAAAAAGAACAACGCTAAAATCGATTTCTTGTCAACTTGCCCGTGTTGCTTCGAAACTTGGCCAGAATATCCGAAATAAATCAAAAAAAAAGGTGCAACACGGGGACTTCCCAGGAGGTCACCCATCCTAGTACCACTCTCGCCCAAGCGTGCTTTACTGCGGAGTTCTGATGGGATCCGGTCCATTAGTGCTGGTATGATCGCACCTGTTAAATAATGCGTCGTAATTGAATATATGCGTTGCACTACACAAAATACATAAAAAGAGACACTCCCGACTAATTGAAATCCGCTCGATCGACGTATTTTGTATTTTGTTTTCTAAACAACAAATAACCTTATATTTCCTAGAACAAATAAAAAGAACAACGCTAAAATCGATTTCTTGTCAACTTGCCCGTGTTGCTTCGAAACTTGGCCAGAATATCCGAAATAAATCAAAAAAAAAGGTGCAACACGAGGACTTCCCAGGAAGTCACCCATCCTAGTGCTACTCTCGCGCAAGCGCGCTTAATTGCGGAGTTCTGATGGGATCCGATGCATTAGTGCTGGTATGATCGCACCTGTTAAATAATGCGTCGTAATTGAATATATGCGTTGCACTATAGAAAATACATAAAAAGAGACACTCCCGACTAATTGAAATCCGCTCGATCCACGTATTTTGTATTTTGTTTTCTAAACAACAAATAACCTTATATTTCCTAGAACAAATAAAAAGAACAACGCTGAAATCGATTTCTTGTCAACTTGCCCGTGTTGCTTCGAAACTTGGCCAGAATATCCGAAATAAATAAATAAAAAAGGTGCAACACGAGGACTTCCCAAAAGGTCACCCATCCTAGTACTACTCTGGCCCAGGTGCGCTTAACTACGAAGTTCTGATGGGATCCGCTGCATTAGTACTGGTATGATCGCACTTGTTAAATAATGCGTCGTAATTGAATATATGCGTTACACTAAAGAAAATACATAAAAAGAGACACTCCCGAGTAATTGAAATCCGCTCGATCCACGTATTTTGTATTTTGTTTTCTAAACAACAAATAACCTTATATTTCCTAGAACAAATAAAAAGAACAACGCTAAAATCGATTTCTTGTCAACTTGCCCGTGTTGCTTCGAAACTTGGCCAGAATATCCGAAATAAATCAAAAAAAAAGGTGCAACACGAAGACTTCCCAGGAGGTCACCCATTTTAGTACTATTCTCGCCCAAGCACGCTTAGCTTTGGAGTTCTGATGGGATCTGGTGCATTAGTGCTGGTATGATCGCACCTGTTAAATAATGCGTCGTAATTGAATATATGCGTTGCACTACAGAAAATACATAAAAAGAGACACTCCCGACTAATTGAAATCCGCTCGATCCACGTATTTTGTATTTTGTTTTCTAAACAACAAATAACCTTATATTTCGTAGAACAAATAAAAAGAACAACGCTAAAATTGATTTCTTGTCAACTTGCTTGTGTTGCTTCGAAACTTAGCTAGATAATCCGAAATAAATCAAAAAAAAAGGTGCAACACGAGGACTTCCCAGGAGGTCACCCATCCTAGTACTACTCTCGCCCAAGCACGCTAAACTGCGGAGTTCTGATTAGATCCGGTACATTAGTGCTGGTATGATCGCACCTGTTAAATAATGCGTCGTAATTGAATATATGCGTTGCATTACAGAAAATACATAAAAAGAGACACTCCCTACTAATTGAAATCTGCTCGATCCACGTATTTTGTATTTTGTTTTCTAAACAACAAATAACCTTATATTTCCTAGAACAAATAAAAAGAACAACGCTAAAATCGATTTCTTGTCAACTTGCCCGTGTTGCTTCGAAACTTGGCCAGAATATCCGAAATAAAAAAAAAAAAAGGTGCAACACGAGGACTTCTAAGGAGGTCACCCATCCTAGTACTACTCTCGCCCAAGCTCGCTTAACTGTGGAGTTCTGATGGGATCCGGTGCATTAGTGCTGGTATGATCGCACCTTTTAAATAATGCGTCGTAATTGAATATATGTGTTGCACTATAGAAAATACATAAAAAGAGACACTCCCGACTAATTGAAATCCGCTCGATCCACGTATTTTGTATTTTCTTTTCAAAGCAACAAATAACCTTATATTTCCTAAAACAAATAAAAAGAACAACGCTAAAATCGATTTCTTGTCAACTTGCCCGTGTTGCTTCGAAACTTGGCCAGAATATCCAAAATAAATAAAAAAAAAAGGTGCAACACGAAGACTTCACAGGAGGTCACCCATCCTAGTACTACTCTAGCCCATGCACGCTTAACTTCCGAGTTCTGATGGGATCGGTGCATTAGTGCTGGTATGATTGCACCTGTTAAATAATGCGTCGTAATTGAATATATGCGTTGCACTACAGAAAATACATAAAAAGAGACACTCCCGACTAATTCAAATCCGCTCGATTCACGTATTTTGTATTTTGTTTTCTAAACAACAAATAACCTTATATTTCGTAGAACAAATAAAAAGAACAACGCTAAAATTGATTTCTTGTCAACTTGCCCGTGTTGCTTCGAAACTTAGCTAGATAATCCGAAATAAATCAAAAAAAAAGGTGCAACACGAGGACTTCCCAGGAGGTCACCCATCCTAGTACTACTCTCGCCCAAGCACGCTAAACTGCGGAGTTCTGATTAGATCCGGTGCATTAGTGTTGGTATGATCGCACCTGTTAAATAATGCGTCGTAATTGAATATATGCGTTGCACTACAGAAAATACATAAAAAGAGACACTCCCGACTAATTGAAATCCGCTCGATCCACGTATTTTGTATTTTGTTTTCTAAACAACAAATAACCTTATATTTCCTAGAACAAATAAAAAGAACAACGCTAAAATCAATTTCTTGTCAACTTGCCCGTGTTGCTTCGAAACTTGGCCAGAATATCCGAAATAAATAAAATAAAAAAAGGTGCAACACGAGGACTTCCAAGGAGGTCACCCATCTTAGTACTATTCTCGCCCAAGCACGCTTAACTGTGGAGTTTTGATGGGATCTGGTGCATTAGTGCTGGTATGATCGCACTTGTTAAATAATGCGTCGTAATTGAATATATGCGTTGCACTACAGAAAATACATAAAAAGAGACACTCCCGACTAATTGAAATCCGCTCGATCCACGTATTTTGTATTTTGTTTTCTAAACAACAAATAACCTTATATTTCCTAGAACAAATAAAAAGAACAACGCTAAAATCGATTTCTTGTCAACTTGCCCGTGTTGCTTCGAAACTTGGCCAGAATATCCGAAATAAATCAAAAAAAAAGGTGCAACACGAGGACTTCCCAGGAGGTCACCCATCCTAGTACTACTCTCGCCCAAGCGCGCTTACCTGCAGAGTTCTAATGGGATCTGGTGCATTAGTGCTGGTATGATCGCACCTTTTAAATAATGCGTCGTAATTGAATATATGCGTTGCACTACAGAAAATACATAAAAAGAGACACTCCCGACTAATTGAAATCCGCTCGATCCACGTATTTTGTATTTTGTTTTCTAAACAACAAATAACCTTATATTTCCTAGAACAAATAAAAAGAACAACGCTAAAATCGATTTCTTGCAACTTACCCGTGTTGCTTCGAAACTTGGCCAGAATATCCGTAATAAATCAAAAAAAAAGGTGCAACACGAGCACTTCCCAGGAGGTCACCCATCCTAGTACTACTCTCACCAAAACACACTTAACTGCGGAGTTCTGTTGGGATCCGGTGCATTAGTCCTGGTATGATCGCACCTGTTAAATAATACGTCGTAATTGAATATATGCGTTGCACTACAGAAAATACATAAAAAGAGACACTCCCGACTAATTGAAATCCGCTCGATCCACGTATTTTGTATTTTGTTTTCTAAACAACAAATAACCTTATATTTCCTAGAACAAATAAAAAGAACAACGCTAAAATCGATTTCTTGTCAACTTGCCCGTGTTGCTTCGAAACTTGGCCAGAATATCCGTAATAAATCAAAACAAAAGGTGCAACACGAGAACTTCCCAAGAGGTCACCCATCCTAGTACTACTCTCGCCCAAGCACGCTTGACTGCGGAGTTCTAATGGGATCCGGTGCATTACTGCTGGTATGATCGCACCTGTTAAATAATGCGTCGTAATTGAATATATGCGTTGCACTACAGAAAATACATAAAAAAAAACACTCCCGACTAATTGAAATCCGCTCGATCCACGTATTTTGTATTTTGTTTTCTAAACAACAAATAACCTTATATTTCCTAGAACAAATAAAAAGAACAACGCTAAAATCGATTTCTTGTCAACTTGCCCGTGTTGCTTCGAAACTTGGCCAGAATATCCTAAATAAATTAAAAAAACAGGTGCAACACGAGGACTTCCCAGGAGGTCACCCATCCTAGTACTACTCTCGCCCAAGCAAGCTTGACTGCGGAGTTCTGATGGGATCCAGTGCATTAGTGCTGGAATGATCGCACCTGTTAAATAATGCGTCGTAATTGAATATATGCGTTGCACTACAGAAAATACATAAAAAGAGACACTCCCGACTAATTGAAATCCGCTCGATCCACGTATTTTGTATTTTGTTTTCTAAACAACAAATAACCTTATATTTCCTAGAACAAATAAAAAGAACAACGCTAAAATCGATTTCTTGTCAACTTGCCCGTGTTGCTTCGAAACTTGGCCAAAATATCCGAAATAAATAAAAAAAAGGTGCAACACGAGGACTTCCCAAGAGGTCAACCATCCTAGTACTACTCTCGCCCAAGCACGCTTAACTGCGGAGTTCTGATGGGATCCGGTGCATTAGTGCTGGTATGATCGCACCTGTTAAATAATCCGTCGTAATTGAATATATGCGTTGCACTACAGAAAATACATAAAAAGAGACACTCCCAACTAATTGAAATCCGCTCGATCCACGTATTTTGTATTTTGTTTTCTAAACAACAAATAACCTTATATTTCCTAGAACAAATAAAAAGAACAACGCTAAAATCGATTTCTTGTCAACTTGCCCGTGTTGCTTCGAAACTTGGCCAGAATAGCCGAAATAAATTAAAAAAAAAGGTGCAACACGAGGACTTCTAAGGAGGTCACCCATCCTAGTACTACTCTCGCCCAAGCACGCTTAACTGTGGAGTTCTGATGGGATCCGGTGCATTAGTGCTGGTATGATCGCACCTGTTAAATAATGCGTCGTAATTGAATATATGCGTTGCACTACAGAAAATACATAAAAAGAGACACTCCCGAGTAATTGAAATCCGCTCGATCCACGTATTTTGTATTTTGTTTTCTAAACAACAAATAACCTTATATTTCCTAGAACAAATAAAAAGAACAACGCTAAAATCGATTTCTTGTCAACTTGCCCGTGTTGCTTCAAAACTTGGCCAGAATATCCGAAATAAATAAAAAAAAAAGGTGCAACGCGGGGACTTCCCAGGAGCTCACCCATCCTAGTACCACTCTCGCCCAAGCGTGCTTTACTGCGGAGTTCTGATGGGATCCGGTGCATTAGTGCTGGTATGATCGCAACTGTTAAATAATGCGTCGTAATTGAATATATGCGTTGCACTACAGAAAATAATAAAAAGAGACACTCCCGACTAATTGAAATCCGCTCGATCCACGTATTTTGTATTTTGTTTTCTAAACAACAAATAACCTTATATTTCCTAGAACAAATAAAAAGAACAACGCTAAAATCGATTTCTTGTCAACTTGCCCGTGTTGCTTCGAAACTTGGCCAGAATATCCGAAATAAATAAAAAAAAATACATAAAAAGAGACACTCCCGACTAATTGAAATCCGCTCGATCCACGTATTTTGTATTTTGTTTTCTAAACAACAAATAACCTTATATTTCCTAGAACAAATAAAAAGAACAACGCTAAAATCGATTTCTTGTCAACTTGCCCGTGTTGCTTCGAAACTTGGCCAGAATATCCGAAATAAATCAAAAAAAAAGGTGCAACACAAGGTCTTCCCAAGAGGTCACCCATCCTAGTACTGCTCTCGCCCAAGAACGCTTTACTACGGAGTTCTGATGGGATCCGGTGCATTAGTGCTGGTATGATTGCACCTGTTAAATAATGCGTCGTAATTGAATATATGCGTTGCACTACAGAAAATACATAAAAAGAGACACTCCCGACTAATTGAAATCCGCTCGATCCACGTATTTTGTATTTTGTTTTCTAAACAACAAATAACCTTATATTTCCTAGAACAAATAAAAAGAACAACGCTAAAATCGATTTCTTGTCAACTTGCCCGTGTTGCTTCGAAACTTGGCCAGAATATCCGAAATAAATCAAAAAAAAAGGTGCAACACAAGGACTTCCAAAGAGGTCGCCCATCCTAGTACTGCTCTCGCCCAAGCACGCTTAACTGCGGAGTTCTTATGGGATCCGGTGCATTAGTGCTGGTATGATCGCACCTGTTAAATAATGCGTCGTAATTGAATATATGCATTGCACTACAGAAAATACATAAAAAGAGACAATCCCGACTAATTGAAATCCGCTCGATCCACGTATTTTGTATTTTGTTTTCTAAACAACAAATAACCTTATATTTCCTAGAACAAATAAAAAGAACAACGCTAAAATCGATTTCTTGTCAACTTGCCCGTGTTGCTTCGAAACTTGGCCAGAATATCCGAAATAAATCAAAAAAAAAGGTGCAACACAAGGACTTCCGTAGAGGTTGCCCATCCTAGTACTCCTCTCGCCCAAGCACGCTTAACTGCGGAGTTCTTATGGGATCCAGTGCATTAGTGCTGGTATGGTCGCACCTGTTAAATAATGCGTCGTAATTGAATATATGCGTTGCACTACAGAAAATACATAAAAAGAGACACTCCCGACTAATTGAAATCCGCTCGATCCACGTATTTTGTATTTTGTTTTCTAAACAACAAATAACCTTATATTTCCTAGAACAAATAAAAAGAACAACGCTAAAATCGATTTCTTGTCAACTTGCCCGTGTTGCTTCGAAACTTGGCCAGAATATCCGAAATAAATCAAAAAAAAAGGTGCAACACGAGGACTTCCCAAGAGGTCACCAATCCTAGTACTGCTCTCGCCCAAGCACGCTTAACTGCGGAGTTCTGATGGGATCCGGTGCATTAGTGCTGGTATGATCGCACCTGTTAAATAATCCGTCGTAATTGAATATATGCGTTGCACTACAGAAAATAAATAAAAAGAGACACTCCCGACTATTTGAAATCCGCTCGATCCACGTATTTTGTATTTTGTTTTCTAAACAACAAATAACCTTATATTTCCTAGAACAAATAAAAAGAACAACGCTAAAATCGATTTCTTGTCAACTTGCCCGTGTTGCTTCGAAACTTGGCCAGAATATCCGAAATAAATAAAAAAAAAAGGTGCAACACGAAGACTTCACAGGAGGTCACCCATCCTAGTACTACTCTCGCCCATGAACGCTTTACTGCCGAGTTCTGATGGGATCCGGTGCATTAGTGCTGATATGATTGCACCTATTAAATAATGCGTCGTAATTGAATATATGCGTTGCACTACAGAAAATACATAAAAAGAGACACTCCCGACTAATTGAAATCCGCTCGATCCACGTATTTTGTATTTTGTTTTCTAAACAACAAATAACCTTATATTTCCTAGAACAAATAAAAAGAACAACGCTAAAATCGATTTCTTGTCAACTTGCCCGTGTTGCTTCGAAACTTGGTCAGAATATCCGAAATAAATCAAAAAAAAAGGTGCAACACAAGGACTTCCCAAGAGGTCACCAATCCTAGTACTGCCCTCGCCCAAGCACGCTTAACTGCGGAGTTCTGATGGGATCCAGTGCATTAGTGCTGGTATGATCGCACCTGTTAAATAATGCGTCGTAATTGAATATATGCGTTGCACTACAGAAAATACATAAAAAGAGACACTCCCGACTAATTGAAATCCGCTCGATCCACGTATTTTGTATTTTGTTTTCTAAACAACAAATAACCTTATATTTCCTAGAACAAATAAAAAGAACAACGCTAAAATCGATTTCTTGTCAACTTGCCCGTGTTGCTTCGAAACTTGGCCAGAATATCCGAAATAAATCAAAAAAAAAGGTGCAACACGGGGACTTCCCAGGAGGTCACCCATCCTAGTACCACTCTCGCCCAAGAGTGCTTTACTGCGGAGTTCTGATGGGATCCGGTGCATTAGTGCTGGTATGATCGCACCTGTTAAATAATGCGTCGTAATTGAATATATGCGTTGCACTACAGAAAATACATAAAAAGAGACACTCCCGACTAATTGAAATCCGCTCGATCCACGTATTTTGTATTTTTTTTTTCTAACCAACAAATAACCTTATATTTCCTAGAACAAATAAAAAGAACAACGCTAAAATCGATTTCTTGTCAACTTGCCCGTGTTGCTTCGAAACTTGGCCAGAATATCCGAAATAAATCAAAAAAAAAGGTGCAACACGGGGACTTCCCAGGAGGTCACCCATCCTAGTACTACTCTCGCCCAAGCAAGCTTAACTGCGGAGTTCTGATGGGATCCGGTGCATTAGTGCTGGTATGATCGCACCTGTTAAATAATCCGTCGTAATTGAATATATGCGTTGCACTATAGAAAATACATAAAAAGAGTCACTCCCGACTAATTGAAATCCGCTCGATCCACGTATTTTGTATTTTGTTTTCTAAACAACAAATAACCTTATATTTCCTAGAACAAATAAAAAGAACAACGCTAAAATCGATTTCTTGTCAACTTGCCCGTGTTGCTTCGAAACTTGGCCAGAATATCCGAAATAAATAAAAAAAAAAGGTGCAACACGATGACTTCCCATGAGATCACCCATCCTAGTACTACTCTCGCCCAAGCACGCTTAACTGCGGAGTTCTGATGGGATCCGGTGCATTAGTGCTGGTATGATCGCACCTGTTAAATAATCCATCGTAATTGAATATATGCGTTGCACTACAGAAAATACATAAAAAGAGACACTCCCGACTAATTGAAATCCGCTCGATCCACGTATTTTGTATTTTGTTTTCTAAACAACAAATAACCTTATATTTCGTAGAACAAATAAAAAGAACAACGCTAAAATCGATTTCTTGTCAACTTGCCCGTGTTGCTTCGAAACTTGGCCAGAATATCCGAAATAAATAAAAAATAAAGGTGCAACACGAGGACTTCTAAGGAGGTCACCCATCCTAGTACTACTCTCGCCCAAGCACGCTTAACTGTGGAGTTCTGATGGGATCCGGTGCATTAGTGCTGGTATGATCGCACCTTTTAAATAATGCGTCGTAATTGAATATATGCGTTTCACTACAGAAAATACATAAAAGGAGACACTGCCGACTAATTGAAATCCGCTCGATCCACGTATTTTGTATTTTGTTTTCTAAACAACAAATAACCTTATATTTCCTAGAACAAATAAAAAGAACAACGCTAAAATCGATTTCTTGTCAACTTGCCCGTGTTGCTTCGAAACTTGGTCAGAATATCCGAAATAAATAAAAAATAAAGGTGCAACACGAGGACTTCTAAGGAGGTCACCCATCCTAGTACTACTCTCGCCCAAGCACGCTTAACTGTGGAGTTCTGATGGGATCCGGTGCATTAGTGCTGGTATGATCGCACCTTTTAAATAATGCGTCGTAATTGAATATATGCGTTTCACTACAGAAAATACATAAAAGGAGACACTGCCGACTAATTGAAATCCGCTCGATCCACGTATTTTGTATTTTGTTTTCTAAACAACAAATAACCTTATATTTCCTAGAACAAATAAAAAGAACAACGCTAAAATCGATTTCTTGTCAACTTGCCCGTGTTGCTTCGAAACTTGGCCAGAATAGCCGAAATAAATTAAAAAAAAAGGTGCAACACGAGGACTTCTAAGGAGGTCACCCATCCTAGTACTACTCTCGCCCAAGCACGCTTAACTGTGGAGTTCTGATGGGATCCGGTGCATTAGTGCTGGTATGATCGCACCTGTTAAATAATGCGTCGTAATTGAATATATGCGTTGCACTACAGAAAATACATAAAAAGAGACACTCCCGAGTAATTGAAATCCGCTCGATCCACGTATTTTGTATTTTGTTTTCTAAACAACAAATAACCTTATATTTCCTAGAACAAATAAAAAGAGCAACGCTAAAATCGATTTCTTGTCAACTTGCCCGTGTTGCTTCGAAACTTGGCCAGAATAGCCGAAATAAATTAAAAAAAAAGGTGCAACACGAGGACTTCTAAGGAGGTCACCCATCCTAGTACTACTCTCGCCCAAGCACGCTTAACTGTGGAGTTCTGATGGGATCCGGTGCATTAGTGCTGGTATGATCGCACCTGTTAAATAATGCGTCGTAATTGAATATATGCGTTGCACTACAGAAGATACTAAAAAGAGACACTCCCGACTAATTGAAATCCGCTCGATCCACGTATTTTGTATTTTGTTTTCTAAACATCAAATAACCTTATATTTCCCAGAACAAATAAAAAGAACAACGCTAAAATCGATTTCTTGTCAACTTGCCCGTGTTGCTTCGAAACTTGGCCAGAATATCCGAAATAAATAAAAAAAAAAGGTGCAACACGAAGACTTCACAGGAGGTCACCCATCCTAGTACTACTCTAGCCCATGCACGCTTAACTTCCAAGTTCTGATGGGATCCGGTGCATTAGTGCTGGTATGATTGCACCTGTTAAATAATGCGTCGTAATTGAATATATGCGTTGCACTACAGAAAATACATAAAAAGAGACACTCCCGACTAATTCAAATCCGCTCGATTCACGTATTTTGTATTTTGTTTTCTAAACAACAAATAACCTTATATTTCGTAGAACAAATAAAAAGAACAACGCTAAAATTGATTTCTTGTCAACTTGCCCGTGTTGCTTCGAAACTTAGCTAGATAATCCGAAATAAATCAAAAAAAAAAGGTGCAACACGAGGACTTCCAAGGAGGTCACCCATCCTATTACTACTCTCGCCCAAGCACGCTAAACTGCGGAGTTCTGATTAGATCCGGTGCATTAGTGCTGGTATGATCGCACCTGTTAAATAATGCGTCGTAATTGAATATATGCGTTGCATTACAGAAAATACATAAAAAGAGACACTCCCGACTAATTGAAATCCGCTCGATCCACGTATTTTGTATTTTGTTTTCTAAACAACAAATAACCTTATATTTCGTAGAACAAATAAAAAGAACAACGCTAAAATTGATTTCTTGTCAACTTGCTCGTGTTGCTTCGAAACTTAGCTAGATAATCCGAAATAAATCAAAAAAAAAGGTGCAACACGAGGACTTCCCAGGAGGTCACCCATCCTAGTACTACTCTCGCCCAAGCACGCTAAACTGCGGAGTTCTGATTAGATCCGGTACATTAGTGCTGGTATGATCGCACCTGTTAAATAATGCGTCGTAATTGAATATATGTGTTGCATTACAGAAAATACATAAAAAGAGACACTCCCTACTAATTGAAATCCGCTCGATCCACGTATTTTGTATTTTGTTTTCTAAACAACAAATAACCTTATATTTCCTAGAACAAATAAAAAGAACAACGCTAAAATCGATTTCTTGAAACTTGCCCGTGTTGTTTCGAAACTTGGCCAGAATATCCGAAATAAATCAAAAAAAAAGGTGCAACACGAGCACTTCCCAGGAGGTCACCCATCCTAGTACTACTCTCGCCCAAACACACTTAACTGCGGAGTTCTGATGGGATACGGTGCATTAGTGCTGGTATGATCGCACCTGTTAAATAATACGTCGTAATTGAATATATGCGTTGCACTACAGAAAATACATAAAAAGAGACACTCCCGA
>JBBPBQ010000128.1:0-10259 GCA_037974755.1 Cicer yamashitae | reverse complement strand
ATTTTGTGTCATTTTGTGTCATTGGTTGAACATTTAGGTCATTTTCGTCCTCCCTAAGCTTATTCTAATCCAATTAGGGTTTTTAACCAATCTTATGCATCCAACATGTGATTTTGTGTCATTGGTTGAACATTTAGGTCATTTTCGTCCTCCCTAGGCTTATTCTAATCCAATTAGGGTTTTTAACCAATCTTTGCATCCAATATGTGATTTTGTGTCATTTTGTGTCATTGGTTGAACATTTAGGTCATTTTCGTCCTCCCTAGGCTTATTCTAATCCAATTAGTGTTTTTAACAAATCTTGTGCATCCAATATGTGATTGTGTCATTGGTTGAACATTTAGGTCATTTTCGTCCTCCCTAGGCTTATTCTAATCCAATTAGGGTTTTTAACCAATCTTGTGCATCCAATATGTGATTTTGTGTCATTTTGTGTCAATGGTTCCACATTTAGGTCATTTTCGTCCTCCCTAGGCTTATTTTAATCCAATTAGGGTTTTTAACCAATCTTGTGCATCCAATATGTGATTTTGTGTCATTTTGTGTCATTGGTTGAACATTTAGGTCATTTTCGTCCTCCCTAGGCTTATTCTAATCCAATTAGGGTTTTTAACCAATCTTGTGCATCCAATATGTGATTTTGTGTCATTTTGTGTCTTTGGTTGAACATTTAGGACATTTTCGTCCTCCCTAGGCTTATTCTAATCCAATTAAGGTTTTTAACCAATCTTGTACATCCAATATGTGATTTTGTGTGATTGGTTGAACATTTAGGTCATTTTCGTCCTCCCTAGGCTTATTCTAATCCAATTAGGGTTTTTAACCAATCTTGTGCATCCAACATGTGATTTTGTGTCATTGGTTGAACATTTAGGTCATTTTCTTCCTCCCTAGGCTTATTCTAATCAAATTAGGGTTTTTAACCAATCTTGTGCATCCAATATGTTATTTTGTGTCATTGGTTGAACATTTAGGTCATTTTCGTCCTCCCTAGGCTTATTCTAATCCAATTAGTGTTTTTAACCAATCTTGTGCATCCAATATGTGATTTTGTGTCATTGGTTGAACATTTAGGTTATTTTCGTCCTCCCTAGGCTTATTCTAATCCAATTAGGGTTTTTAACCAATCTTGTACATCCAATATGTGATTTTGTGTCATTGGTTGAACATTTAGGTCATTTTCGTCCTCCTTAGAGTTATTCTAATCCAATTAGTGTTTTTAACCAATCTTGTGCATCCAATATGTGATTTTGTGTCATAGGTTGAACATTTAGGTCATTTTCGTCCTCCCTAGGCTTATTATAATTCAATTAGGGTTTTTAACCAATCTTGTGCATCCAATATGTGATTTTGTGTCATTTTGTGTCATTGGTTGAACATTTAGGTCATTTTCGTCCTCCCTAGGCTTATTCTAATCCAATTAAGGTTTTTAACCAATCTTATGCATCCAATATGGGATTTTGTGTCATTTTGTGACATTGGTTGAACATTTAGTTCATTTTCGTCCTCCCTATGCTTATTCTAATCCAATTAAGGTTTTTAACCAATCTTATGCCTTCAATATGTGATTTTGTGTCATTTTGTGTCATTGGTTGAACATTTAGGTCATTTTCGTCCACCCTAGGCTTATTCTAATCCAATTAGGGTTTTTAACCAATCTTGTGCATCCAATATGTGATTTTGTGTCTTTGGTTGAACATTTAGGACATTTTCGTCCTCCCTAGGCTTATTCTTATCCAATTAAGGTTTTTAACCAATCTTGTACATCCAATATGTGATTTTGTGTCATTGGTTGAACATTTAGGTCATTTTCGTCCTCCCTAGGCTTATTCTAATCCAATTAGGGTTTTTAACCAATCTTGTGCATCCAACATGTGATTTTGTGTCATTGGTTGAACAATTAGGTCATTTTAGTCCTCCCTAGGCTTATTCTAATCCAATTAGGGTTTTTAACCAAACTTGTGCATCCAATATGTGATTTTGTGTCATTGGTTGATCATTTAGGTCATTTTCGTCCTCCCTAGGCTTATTCTAATCCAATTAGGGTTTTTAACCAATCTTGTGCATCCAATATGTGATTTTGTGTCATTGTGTGTCATTGGTTGAACATTTAGGTCATTTTCGTCCTCCCTAGGCTTATTCTAATCCAATTAGGGTTTTTAACCAATCTTGTGCATCCAATATGTGATTTTGTGTCATTTTGTGTCATTGGTTGAACATTTAGGTCATTTTCGTCCTCCCTAGGCTTATTCTAATCCAATTAGGGTTTTTAACCAATCTTGTGCATCCAATATGTGATTTTGTGTCATCAGTTGAACATTTTGGTCATTTTCGTCCTCCCTAGGCTTATTCTAATCCAATTAGGGTTTTTAACCAATCTTGTGCATCCAATATGTGATTTTGTGTCATTTTGTGTCATCGGTTGAACATTTAGGTCATTTTTCGTCCTCCCTAGGCTTATTCTAATCCAATTAGGGTTTTTAACCAATCTTGTGCATCTAATATGTGATTTTGTGTCATTTTGTGTCATCGGTTGAACATGTTGGTCATTTTCGTCCTCCCTAGGCTTATTCTAATCCAATTAGGGTTTTTAACCAATCTTGTGCATCCAATATGTGATTTTGTGTCATTGGTTGAACATTTAGGTCATTTTCGTCCTCCCTAGGCTTATTCTAATCCAATTAGGGTTTTTAACCAATCTTGTGCATCCAATATGTGATTTTGTGTCATTTTGTGTCATTGGTTGAACATTTAGGTCATTTTCGTCCTCCCTAGGCTTATTCTAATCCAATTAGGGTTTTTAACCAATCTTGTGCATCCAATATGTGATTTTGTGTCATTGATTGAACATTTAGGTCATTTTCGTCCTCCCTAGGCTAATTCTAATCCAATTAGGGTTTTTAACCAATCTTGTGCATCCAGTATGTGATTTTGTGTAATTTTGTGTCATTGGTTCAACATTTAGGTCATTTTCGTCCTCCCTAGGCTTATTCTAATCCAATTAGGGTTTTTAACCAATCTTGTGCATCCAATATGTGATTTTGTGTCATTTTGTGTCATTGGTTGAACATTTAGGTCATTTTCGTCCTCCCTAGGCTTATTCTAATCCAATAAGGTTTTAACCAATCTTGTGCATGCAATATGTGATTTTGTGTCATTTTGTGTCATTGGTTGAACATTTAGGTCATTTTCGTCCTCCCTAGGCTTATTCTAATCCAATTAGGGTTTTTAACCAATCTTGTGCATCCAATATGTGATTTTGTGTCATTTTGTGTCATTGGTTGAACATTTAGTTCATTTTCGTCCTCCCTAGGCTTATTCTAATCCAATTAGGGTTTTTAACCAATCTTGTGCAACCAATATGTGATTTTGTGTCATTGGTTGAACATTTAGGTCATTTTCGTCCTCCCTAGGCTTATTCTAATCCAATTAGGGTTTTTAACCAATCTTGTGCATCCAATATGTGATTTTGTGTCATTTTCTGTCATTGGTTGAACATTTAGGTCATTTTCGTCCTCCCTAGGCTTATTCTAATTCAATTAGGGTGTTTAACCAATCTTGTGCTCCAATATGTGAATTTGTGTCATTAGGTGTCATTGGTTGAACATTTAGGTCATTTTCGTCCTCCCTAGGCTTATTCTAATCCAATTAGGGTTTTTAACCAATCTTGTGCATCCAATATGTGATTTTGTGTCATTTTGTGTCATTGGTTGAACATTTAGGTCATTTTCGTCCTCCCTAGGCTTATTCTAATCCAATTAGGGTTTTTAACCAATCTTGTGCATCCAATATGTGATTTTGTGTCATTTTGTGTCATTGGTTGAACATTTAGGTCTTTTTTGTCCTCCCTAGGTTTATTCTAATCCAATTAGGGTTTTTAACCAATCTTGTGCATCCAATATGTGATTTTGTGTCATTGGTTGAACATTTAGGTCATTTTCGTCCTCCCTAGGCTTATTCTAATCCAATTAGGGTTTTTTATCAATCTTGTGCATCCAATATGTGATTTTGTGTCATTGGTTGAACATTTAGGTCATTTTCGTCCTCCCTAGGCTTATTCTAATCCAATTAGGGTTTTTAACCAATCTTGTGCATCCAATATGTGATTTTGCGTCATTGGTTGATCATTTAGGTCATTTTCGTCCTCCCTAGGCTTATTCTAATCCAATTAGGGTTTTTAACCAATCTTGTGCATCCAATATGTGATTTTGTGTCATTTTGTGTCATTGGTTGAACATTTAGGTCATTTTCGTCCTGCCTAGGCTTTATTCTAATACAATTAGGGTTTTTAACCAATCTTGTGCATCCAATATGTGATTTTGTGTCATTGGTTAAACATTTAGGTCATTTTCGTCCCCCTTAGGCTTATTCTAATCCAACTAGGGTTTTTAACCAATCTTGTGCATCCAATATGTGATTTTGTGTCATTTTGTGTCATTGGTTGAACATTTAGGTCATTTTCGTCCTCCCTAGGCTTATTCTAATCCAATTAAGGTTTTTAACCAATCTTGTGCATCCAATATGTGATTTTGTGTAATTTTGTGTCATTGGTTGAACATTTAGGTCATTTTCGTCCTCCCTAGGCTTATTCTAATCCAATTAGGGTTTTTAACCAATCTTGTGCATCCAATATGTGATTTTGTGTCATTGGTTGATCATTTAGGTCATTTTCGTCCTCCCTAGGCTTATTCTAATCCAATTAGTGTTTTTAACCAATCTTGTGCATCCAATATGTGATTTTGTGTCATTGGTTGATCATTTAGGTCATTTTCGTCCTCCCTAGGCTTATTCTAATCCAATTAGGGTTTTTAACCAATCTTGTGCATCCAATATGTGATTTTGTGTAATTTTATGTCATTGGTTGAACATTTAGGTCATTTTCGTCCTCCATAGGCTTATTCTAATCCAATTAGGGTTTTTAACCAATCTTGTGCATCCAATATGTGATTTTGTGTCATTGGTTGATCATTTAGGTCATTTTCGTCCTCCCTAGGCTTATTCTAATCCAATTAGGGTTTTTAACCAATCTTGTGCATCCAATATGTGATTTTGTGTCATTGGTTGAACATTTAGGTCATTTTCGTCCACCCTAGGTTTATTCTAATCCAATTAGGGTTTTTAACCAATCTTGTGCGTCCAATATGTGATTTTGTGTCATTTTGTGTCATTGGTTGAACATTTAGGTCATTTTCGTCCTCCCTAGGCTTATTCTAATCCAATTAGGGTTTTTAACCAATCTTGTGCATCCAATATGTGATTTTGTGTCCTTGGTTGAACATTTAGGTCATTTTCGTCCTCCCTAGGCTTATTCTAAACCAATTAGGGTTTTTAACCAATCTTGTGCATCCAATATGTGACTTTGTGTCATTGGTTGAACATTTAGGTCATTTTCGTCCTACCTAGGCTTATTCTAATCCAATTAGGGTTTTTAACCAATCTTGTGCATCCAATATGTGATTTTGTGTCATTGGTTGAACATTTAGGTCATTTTCGTCCTCCCTAGGCTTATTCTAATCCAATTAGGGTTTTTAACCAATCTTGTGCATCCAATATGTGATTTTGTGTCATTGGTTAAACATTTAGGTCATTTTCGTCCCCCTTAGGCTTATTCTAATCCAATTAGGGTTTTTAACCAATCTTGTGCATCCAATATGTGATTTTGTGTCATTGGTTGAACATTTAGGTCATTTTCTTCCTCCCTAGGCTTATTCTAATCCAATTAGGGTTTTTATCCAATCTTGTGCATCCAATATGTGATTTTGTGTCATTGGTTGAACATTTAGGTCATTTTCGTCCTCCCTAGGATTATTCTAATCCAATTAGGGTTTTTAACCAATCTTGTGCATCCAATATGTGATTTTGTGTCATTTTGTGTCATTGGTTGAACATTTAGGTCATTTTCGTCCTCCCTAGGCTTATTCTAATCCAATTAGGGTTTTTAACCAATCTTGTGCATCCAATATGTGATTTTGTGTCATTGATTGAACATTTAGGTCTTTTTCGTCCTCCCTATGCTTATTCTAATCCAGTTAGGGTTTTTAACCAATCTTGTGCATCCAATATGTGATTTTGTGTCATTTTGTGTCATTGGTTGAACATTTAGGTCATTTTCGTCCTCCCTAGGCTTATTCTAATCCAATTAGGGTTTTTAACCAATCTTGTCCATCCAATATGTGATTTTGTGTCATTTTGTGTCATTTGTTGAACATTTAGGTCATTTTCGTCCTCCCTAGGCTTATTCTAATCCAATTAGGGTTTTTAACCAATCTTGTGCATCCAATATGTGATTTTGTGTCATTTTGTGTCATTGGTTGAACATTTAGGTCATTTTCGTCCTCCCTAGGCTTATTCTAATCCAATTAGAGTTTTTAACCAATCTTGTGCATCCAATACGTGATTTTGTGTCATTTGTTGAACATTTAGGTCATTTTCGTCATCGCTATGCTTATTCTAATCCAATTAGGGTTTTTAACCAATCTTGTGCATCCAATATGTGATTTTGTGTCATTTTGTGTCATTGGTTGAACATTTAGGTCATTTTCGTCCTCCCTAGGCTTATTCTAATCCAATTAGGGTTTTTAACCAATCTTGTGCATCCAATATGTGATTTTGTGTCATTTTGTGTCATTGGTTGAACATTTAGGTCATTTTTGTCCTCCGTAGGCTTATTCTAATCCAATTAGGGTTTTTAACCAATCTTGTGCATCCAATATGTGATTTTGTGTCATTGGTTGAACATTTAGGTCATTTTCGTCCTCCCTAGGCTTATTCTAATCCAATTAGGGTTTTTAACCAATCTTGTGCATCCAATATGTGATTTTGTGTCATTGGTTGAACATTTAGGTCATTTTCGTCCTCGCTATGCTTATTCTAATCCAATTCGGGTTTTTAACCAATCTTGTGCATCCAATATGTGATTTTGTGTCATTGGTTGAACATTTAGGTCATTTTCGTCCTCGCTATGCTTATTCTAATCCAATTAGGGTTTTTAACCAATCTTGTGCATCCAATATGTGATTTTGTGTCATTGGTTGAACATTTAGGTCATTTTCGTCCTTGCTATGCTTATTCTAATCCAATTAGGGTAATTAACCAATCTTGTGCATCCAATATGTGATTTTGTGTCATTTTGTGTCATTGGTTGAACATTTAGGTCTTTTTCGTCCTCCCTAGGCTCTTTTTAATCCAATTAGGTTTTTTAACCAATCTTGTGCATCCAATATGTGATTTTGTGTCATTGGTTGAACATTTAGGTCATTTTCGTCCTCGCTAGGCTTTTTCTAATCCAATTAGAGTTTTTAACTAATCTTGTGCATCCAATATGTGATTTTGTCTCATTGGTTGAACATTTAGGTCATTTTTGTCCTCCCTAGGCTTATCCTAATCCAATTAGGGTTTTTAACCAATCTTGTGCATCCAATATGTGATTTTGTGTCATTGGTTGAACATTTAGGTCATTTTCGTCCTCCCTAGGCTTATTCTAATCCAATTAGGGTTTTTAACCAATCTTGAGCATCCAATATGTGATTTTGTGTTATTTTGTGTCATTGGTTGAACATTTAGGTCATTTTCGTCCTCCCTAGGCTTATTCTAATCCAATTAGGGTTTTTAACCAATCTTGTGCATCCAATATGTGATTTTGTGTCATTGGTTAAACATTTAGGTCATTTTCGTCCCCCTTAGGCTTATTCTAATCCAATTAGGGTTTTTAACCAATCTTGTGCATCCAATATGTGATTTTGTGTCATTGGTTGAACATTTAGGTCATTTTCTTCCTCCCTAGGCTTATTCTAATCCAATTAGGGTTTTTATCCAATCTTGTACATCCAATATGTGATTTTGTGTCATTGGTTGAACATTTAGGTCATTTTCGTCCTCCCTAGGCTTATTCTAATCCAATTAGGGTTTTTAACCAATCTTGTGCATCCAATATGTGATTTTGTGTCATTTTGTGTCATTGGTTGAACATTTAGGTCATTTTCGTCCTCCCTAGGCTTATTCTAATCCAATTAGGGTTTTTAACCAATCTTGTGCACATAATAAGTGATTTTATTTCATTGGTAACCCAATTAGGTCATTTTCGTCCTCGCTAGGCTTATTCTAATCCAATTAGAGTTTTTAACCAATCTTGTGCATCCAATATGTGATTTTGTGTCATTTTGTGTCATTGGTTGAACATTTAGGTCATTTTCGTCCTCCCTAGGCTTATTCTAATCCAATTAGGGTTTTTAACCAATCTTGTGCATCCAATATGTGATTTTGTGTCATTTTGTGTCATTGGTTGAACATTTAGGTCATTTTCGTCCTCCCTAGGCTTATTCTAAAGCAATTAGGGTTTTTAACCAATCTTGTGCATCCAATATGTGATTTTGTGTCATTGGTTGAACATTTAGGTCATTTTGGTCCTCCCTAGGCTCTTTTTAATCCAATTAGGGTTTTTAACCAATCTTGTGCATCCAATATGTGATTTTGTGTCATTGGTTAAACATTTAGGTCATTTTCGTCCTCCCTATGCTTATTCTAATCCAATTAGGGTTTTTAACCAATCTTGTGCATCGAATATGTGATTTTGTGTCATTTTGTGTCATTTGTTGAACATTTAGGTCATTTTCGTCCTCCCTAGGCTTATTCTAATCCAATTAGGGTTTTTAACCAATCTTGTGCATCCAATATGTGATTTTGTGTCATTTTGTGTCATTGGTTGAACATTTAGGTCATTTTCGTCCTCCCTAGGCTTATTCTAATCCAATTAGGGTTTTTAACCAATCTTGTGCATCCAATATGTGATTTTGTGTCATTGGTTGAACATTTAGGTCATTTTTGTCCTCCCTAGGCTTATTCTAATCCAATTAGGGTTTTTAACCAATCTTGTGCATCCAATATGTGATTTTGTGTCATTTTGTGTCATTGGTTGAACATTTAGGTCATTTTCGTCCTTGCTAGGCTTATTCTAATCCAATTAGGGTTTTTAACCAATCTTGTGCATCCAATATGTGATTTTGTGTCATTGGTTGAACATTTAGGTCATTTTCGTCCTCCCTAGGCTTATTCTAATCCAATTAGGGTTTTTAACCAATCTTGTGCATCCAATATGTGATTTTGTGTCATTTTGTGTCTTTGGTTGAACATTTAGGACATTTTCGTCCTCCCTAGGCTTATTCTAATCCAATTAAGGTTTTTAACCAATCTTGTACATCCAATATGTGATTTTGTGTGATTGGTTGAACATTTAGGTCATTTTCGTCCTCCCTAGGCTTATTCTAATCCAATTAGGGTTTTTAACCAATCTTGTGCATCCAACATGTGATTTTGTGTCATTGGTTGAACATTTAGGTCATTTTCTTCCTCCCTAGGCTTATTCTAATCAAATTAGGGTTTTTAACCAATCTTGTGCATCCAATATGTTATTTTGTGTCATTGGTTGAACATTTAGGTCATTTTCGTCCTCCCTAGGCTTATTCTAATCCAATTAGTGTTTTTAACCAATCTTGTGCATCCAATATGTGATTTTGTGTCATTGGTTGAACATTTAGGTTATTTTCGTCCTCCCTAGGCTTATTCTAATCCAATTAGGGTTTTTAACCAATCTTGTACATCCAATATGTGATTTTGTGTCATTGGTTGAACATTTAGGTCATTTTCGTCCTCCTTAGAGTTATTCTAATCCAATTAGTGTTTTTAACCAATCTTGTGCATCCAATATGTGATTTTGTGTCATAGGTTGATCATTTAGGTCATTTACGTCCTCCATAGGCTTATTCTAATCCAATTAGGGTTTTTAACCAATCTTGTGCATCCAATATGTGATTTTGTGTCATTTTGTGTCAATTGTTGAACATTTAGGTCATTTTCGTCCTCCCTAGGCTTATTCTAATCAAATTAGGGTTTTTAACCAATCTTGTGCATCCAATATGTTATTTTGTGTCATTGGTTGAATATTTAGGTCATTTTCGTCCTCCCTAGGCTTATTCTAATCCAATTAGTGTTTTTAACCAATCTTCTGCATCCAATATGTGATTTTGTGTCATTGGTTGAACATTTAGGTTATTTTCGTCCTCCCTAGGCTTATTCTAATCCAATTAGGGTTTTTAACCAATCTTGTACATCCAATATGTGATTTTGTGTCATTGGTTGAACATTTAGGTCATTTTCGTCCTCCTTAGAGTTATTCTAATCCAATTAGTGTTTTTAACCAATCTTGTGCATCCAATATGTGATTTTGTGTCATAGGTTGATCATTTAGGTCATTTACGTCCTCC
>JBBPBQ010000126.1:0-14911 GCA_037974755.1 Cicer yamashitae | reverse complement strand
TGCACAAGATTGGTTAAAAACCCTAATTGGATTAGAATAAGCCTAGGGAGGACGAAAATGACCTAAATTATCAACCAATCACA
Source organism: Cicer yamashitae (assembly GCA_037974755.1). Lineage (NCBI taxonomy): Eukaryota > Viridiplantae > Streptophyta > Magnoliopsida > Fabales > Fabaceae > Cicer > Cicer yamashitae. The sequence continues at coordinate 14,828 of JBBPBQ010000126.1, read as the reverse complement.
AAATCACATATTGGATGCACAAGATTGGTTTAAACCCTAATTGGATTAGAATAAGCCTAGGGAGGACGAAAATGACCTAAATGTTCAACCAATCACAAAATCACATATTGGATGCACAAGATTGGTTAAAAACCCTAATTGGATTAGAATATGCCTAGGGAGGACGAAACTGACCTAAATGTTCAACCAATGACACAAAATGACACAAAATCACATATTAGATGCACAAGATTGGTTAAAAACCCTAATTGGATCAAAATAAGCCTAGGGAGGAAAGAAAATGACCTAAATGTTCAACTAATGACACAAAATCACATATTGGTTGCACAAGATTGGTTAAAAACCCTAATTGGATTAGAATAAGCCTAGGGAGGACGAAAATGACCTAAATGTTCAACCTATGACACAAAATCACATATTGGATGCACAAGATTGGTTAAAAACCCTAATTGGATTAGAATAAGCCTAGGGAGGACGAAAATGACCTAAATGTTCAACCAATGACACAAAATTACATATTGGATGCACAAGATTGATTAAAAACCCTAATTGGATTAGAATAAGCCTAGGGAGGACGAAACTGACCTAAATGTTCAACCAATGACACAAAATGACACAAAATCACATATTAGATGCACAAGATTGGTTAAAAACCCTAATTGTATCAGAATAAGCCTAGGGAGGACGAAAATGACCTAAATGTTCAACTAATGACACAAAATCACATATTGGTTGCACAAGATTGGTTAAAAACCCTAATTGGATTAGAATAAGCCTAGGGAGGACGAAAATGACATAAATGTTCAACCAATGACACAAAATCACATATTGGATGCACAAGATTGGTTAAAAACCCTAATTGGATTAGAATAAGCCTAGGGAGGACAAAAAAGACCTAAATGTTCAACCAATGACACAAAATCACATATTGGATGCACAAGATTGGTTAAAAACCCTAATTGGATTAGAATAAGCCTAGGGAGGACGAAAATGACCTAAATGTTCAACCAATGACACAAAATCACATATTGGATGCACAAGATTGGTTAAAAACCCTAATTGGATTAGAATAAGCATAGGGAGGACGAAAATAACCTAAATGTTTAACCAATGACACAAAATCACATATTGGATGCACAAGATTGGTTAAAAACCCTAATTGGATTAGAATAAGCCTAGGGAGGACGAAAATGACCTATATGTTCAACCAATGACACAAAATGACACAAAATCACATATTGGATGCACAAGATTGGTTAAAAACCCTAATTGGATTAGAATAAGCCTAGGGAGGACGAAAATGACCTAAATTTTCATCAAATGACACAAAATGACACAAAACCACATATTGGATGCACAAGATTGGTTAAAAATCCTAATTGGATTAGAATAAGCCTAGGGAGGACGAAAATGACCTAAATGTTCAACCAATGACACAAAATCACATATTGGATGCACAAGATTGGTTAAAAACCCTAATTGGATTAGAATAAGCCTAGGGAGGACGAAAATGACCTAAATTTTCATCAAATGACACAAAATGACACAAAACCACATATTGGATGCACAAGATTGGTTAAAAATCCTAATTGGATTAGAATAAGCCTAGGGAGGACGAAAATGACCTAAATGTTCAACCAATGACACAAAATCACATATTGGATGCACAAGATTGGTTAAAAACCTTAATTGGATTAGAATAAGCCTAGGGAGGACAAAAAAGACCTAAATGTTCAACCAATGACACAAAATGACACAAAATTACATATTGGATGCACAAGATTGATAAAAAAACCCTAATTGGATTAGAATAAGCCTAGGGAGGACGAAACTGACCTAAATGTTCAACCAATGACACAAAATGACACAAAATCACATATTAGATGCACAAGATTGGTTAAAAACCCTAATTGGATCAGAATAAGCCTAGGGAGGACGAAAATGACCTAAATGTTCAACTAATGACACAAAATCACATATTGGTTGCACAAGATTGGTTAAAAACCCTAATTGGATTAGAATAAGCCTAGGGAGGACAAAAATGACCTAAATGTTCAACCAATGACACAAAATCACATATTGGATGCACAAGATTGGTTAAAAACCTTAATTGGATTAGAATAAGCCTAGGGAGGACGAAAATGACCTAAATGTTCAACCAATGACACAAAATGACACAAAATCACATATTGGATGCACAGGATTGGTTAAAAACCCTAATTGCATTGGAATAAGTCTAGGGAGGACGAAAATGACCTAAATGTTCAACCAATGACACAAAGTGACACAAAATCCCATATTGGATGCACAAGATTGGTTAAAAACCCTAATTGGATTAGAATAAGCCTAGGGAGGACGAAAATGACCTAAATGTTCAACCAATGACACAAAATGACACAAAATCACATATTGGATGCACAAGATTGGTTAAAAACCCTAATTGGATTAGAATAAGCCTAGGGAGGACGAAAATGACCTAAATGTTCAACCAATGACACAAAATGACACAAAATTATATATTGCATGCACAAGATTGGTTAAAAACCCTAATTGGATTAGAATAGGCCTAGGGAAAACGAAAATGACCTAAATGTTATACCAATGACACAAAATGACACAAAATCACATATTGGATGCACATGATCGGTTAAAAACCCTAATTGGATTAGAATAAGCCTAGGGAGGACCAAAATGACCTAAATGTTCAACCAATGACACAAAATGACACAAAATCACATATTGGATGCACAAGATTGGTTAAAAACCCTAATTGGATTAGAATAAGCCTAGGGAGGACGAAAATGACCTAAATGTTCAACCAATGACACAAAATCACATATTGGATGCACAAGATTGGTTAAAAACCCTAATTGGATTAGAATAAGCCTAGGGAGGACGAAAATGACCTAAATGTTGAACCATTGACACAAAATGACACAAAATTACATATTGAATGCACAAGATTGGTTAAAAACCCTAATTGGATTAGAATAAGCCTAGGGAGGACGAAAATTACCTAAATGTTCAACCAATGACACAAAATCACATGTTGGATGCACAAGATTGGTTAAAAACCCTAATTGGATTAGAATAAGCCTAGGGAGGACGAAAATGACCTAAATGTTCAACCAATGACACAAAATCACATATTGGATGCACAAGATTGGTTAAAAACCCTAATTGGATTAGAATATGCCTAGGGAAGAGGAAAATGACATAAATGTTCAACCCATGACACAAAATCACATATTGGATGCACAAGATTGGTTAAAAACACTAATTGGATTAGAATAAGCCTAGGGAGGACGAAAATGACCTAAATGTTCAACCAATTACACAAAATCACATATTGGATTCACAAGATTGGTTAAAAACCCAAATTGGATTAGAATATGCCTAGGGAAGAGGAAAATGACCTAAATGTACAACCCATGACACAAAATGACACAAAATCACATATTGGATGCACAAGATTGGTTAAAAACCCTAATTGGATTAGAATATGCCTAGGGAAGAGGAAAATGACCTAAATGTTCAACCCATGACACAAAATTACATATTGGATGCACTAGATTGGTTAAAAACCCTAATTGGATTAGAATAAGCCTAGGGAGGACGAAAATTACCTAAATGTTCAACCCATGACACCAAATCACATATTGGATGCACAAGATTGGTTAAGAACCCTAATTGGATTAGAATAAGCCTAGGGAGGACGAAAATGACCTAAATGTTCAACCAATGACACAAAATCACATATTGGATGCACAAGATTGATTAAAAACCCTAATTGGATTAGAATAAGCCTAGGGAGGACGAAAATGACCTAAATGTTCAACCAATTACACAAAATGACACAAAAGCACAAATTGGATGCACAAGATTGGTTAAAAACCCTAATTGGATTAGAATAAGCCTAGGGAGGATGAAAATAACCTAAATGTTCAACCAATGACACAAAATGACACAAAATCACATATTGGATGCACAAGATTGGTTAAAAACCCTAATTGGATTAGAATAAGCCTAGGGAGGACGAAAATGACCTAAATGTTCAACCAATGACACAAAATGACACAAAATCACATATTGGATGCACAAGATTGGCTAAAAACCCTAATTGGATTAGAATAAGCCTATGGAGGACGAAAATGACCTAAATGTTCAACCAATGACACAAAATGACATATTGGGTGCAAAAGATTGGTTAAAAACCCTAACTGGATTGGAATAAGCCTAGGGAAGACGAAAATGACCTAAATGTTCAACCAATGACACAAAATCACATATTGGATGCACAAGATTGGTTAAAAACCCTAATTGGATTAGAATAAGCCTAGGGAGGACGAAAATGACCTAAATGTTCAACCAATGACACAAAATCACATATTGGATGCACAAGATTGGTTAAAAACCCTAATTGGATTAGAATAAGCCTAGGGAGGACGAAAATGACCTAAATTTTCAACGAATGCCACCAAATGACACAAATCACCTATTGGATGCACAAGATTGGTTAAAAACCCTAATTGGATTAGAATAAGCCTATGGAGGACGAAAATGACATAATGTTCAACCAATGACACAAGATGACACAAAATCACATATTGGATGCACAAGATTGGTTAAAAACCCTAATTGGATTAGAATAAGCCTAGGGAGGACGAAAATGACCTAAATGTTCAACCAATGACACAAAATGACACAAAATCACATATTGGATGCACAAGATTGGTTAAAAACCCTAATTGGATTAGAATAAGCCTAGGGAGGACGAAAATGACCTAAATGTGGAACCATTGACACAAAATGACACAAAATCACATATTGGATGCACAAGATTGGTTAAAAACCCTAATTGGATTAGAATAAGCCTAGGGAGGACGAAAATGACCTAAATGTTCAACCAATGACACAATCACATATTGGATGCACAAGATTGGTTAAAAACCCTAATTGGATTAGAATAAGCCTGGGGATGACGAAAATGACCTAAATGTTCAACCAATGACACAAAATGACACAAAATCACATATTGGATGCACTAGATTGGTTAAAAACCCTAATTGGATTAGAATAAGCCTAGGGAGGACGGAAATGACCTAAATGTTTAACCAATGACACAAAATGACACAAAATCACATAATGGATGCACAAGATTGGTTAAAAACCCTAACTGGATTAGAATAAGCCAAGGGAGGACGAAAACGACCTAAATGTTCAACCAATGACACAAAATCACATATTGGATGCACAAGATTGGTTAAAAACCCTAATTGGATTAGAATAAGCCTAGGGAGGACGAAAATGACCTAAATGTTCAACCAATGACACAAAATCACATATTGGATGCACAAGATTGGTTAAAAACCCTAATTGGATTAGAATAAGCCTGGGGATGACGAAAATGACCTAAATGTTCAACCAATGACACAAAATGACACAAAATCACATATTGGATGCACTAGATTGGTTAAAAACCCTAATTGGATTAGAATAAGCCTAGGGAGGACGGAATTGACCTAAATGTTTAACCAATGACACAAAATGACACAAAATCACATATTGGATGCACAAGATTGGTTAAAAACCCTAATTGGATTTGAATAAGCCTAGGGAGGACGAAAATGACCTAAATGTTCAACCAATGACACAAAATCACATATTGGATGCACAAGATTGGTTAAAAACCCTAATTGGATTAGAATAAGCCTAGGGAGGACGAAAATGACCTAAATGTTCAACCAATGACACAAAATCACATATTGGATGCACAAGATTGGTTAAAAACCCTAATTGGATTAGAATAAGCCTAGGGAGGACGAAAATGACCTAAATGTTCACCCAATGACACAAAATCACATGTTGGATGCACAAGATTGGTTAAAAACCCTAATTGGATTAGAATAAGCCTACGGAGGACGAAAATGACATAAATGTTCAACCAATGACACAAAATGACACAAAATCACATATTGGATGCACAAGATTGGTTAAAAACCCTAATTGGATTAGAATAAGCCTAGGGAGGACGAAAATGACCTAAATGTTCAACAAATGACACAAAATGATACAAAATCACATATTGGATGCACAAGATTGGTTAAAAACCCTAATTGGATTAGAATAAGCCTAGGGAGGACGAAAATGACCTAAATGTTCAACCAATCACAAAATCACATATTGGATGCACAAGATTGGTTAAAAACCCTAATTGGATTAGAATAAGCTTAGGGAGGACGAAAATGACCTAAATGTTCAACCAATCACAAAATCACATATTGGATGCACAAGATTGGTTAAAAACCCTAATTGGATTAGAATAAGCCTAGGGAGGACGAAACTGACCTAAATGTTCAACCAATGACACAAAATGACACAAAATCACATATTAGATGCACAAGATTGGTTAAAAACCCTAATTGGATCAAAATAAGCCTAGGGAGGACGAAAATGACTTAAATGTTCAACTAATGACACAAAATCACATATTGGTTCCACAAGATTGGTTAAAAACCCTAATTGGATTAGAATAAGCCTAGGGAGGACGAAAATGACCTAAATGTTCAACCAATGACACAAAATCACATATTGGATGCACAAGATTGGTTAAAAACCCTAATTGGATTAGAATAAGCCTATGGAGGACGAAAATGATCTATATGTTCAACCAACGACACAAAATGACACAAAATCACATATTGGATGCACAAGATTGGTTAAAAACCCTAATTGGATTAGAATAAACCTAGGGAGGACGAAAATGACCTAAATGTTCAACCAATGACACAAAATGACACAAAATCACATATTGGATGCACAAGATTCGTTAAAAACCCTAATTGGATTAGAATAAGTCTAGGGAGGACGAAAATGACCTAAATGTTCAACTAATCACACAATCACATATTGGATGCACAAGATTGGTTAAAAACCCTAATTGGATTAGAATAAGCCTAGGGAGGACGAAAATGACCTAAATGTTCAACCAATCACAAAATCACATATTGGATGCACAAGATTGGTTAAAAACCCTAATTGGATTAGAATAAGCCTAGGGAGGACGAAACTAACCTAAATGTTCAACTAATGACACAAAATCACATATTGGTTGCACAAGATTGGTTAAAAACCCTAATTGGATTAGAATAAGCCTAGGGAGGACGAAAATGACCTAAATGTTCAACCAATGACACAAAATCACATATTGGATGCACAAGATTGGTTAAAAATCCTAATTGGATTAGAATAAGGCTAGGGAGGAGGAAAATGACCTAAATGTTCAACCAATGACACAAAATGAAACAAAATCACATATTGGATGCACAAGATTGGTTAAAAACCCTAATTGGATTAGAATAAGCCTAGGGAGGACGAAAATGACCTAAATGTTCAACCAATGACACAAAATTACACAAAATCACATATTGGATGCTCAAGATTGGTTAAAAACCCTAATTGGATTAGAATAAGCCTAGGGAGGACGAAAATGACCTAAATGTTCAACCAATGACACAAAATCACATATTGGATGCACAAGATTGGTTAAAAACCCTAATTGGATTAGAATAAGCCTAGGGAGGACGAAAATGACCTAAATGTTCAACCAATGACACAAAATCACATATTGGATGCACAAGATTGGTTAAAAACCCTAATTGGATTAGAATAAGCTTTGGGAGGACGAAAATGCCCTAAATGTTCAACCAATGACACAAAATCACATATTGGATGCACAAGATTGCTTAAAAACCCTAATTGGATTAGAATAAGCCTAGGGAGGACAAAAATGACCTAAATGTTCAACCAATGACACAAAATCACATATTGGAAGCACAAGATTGGTTAAAAACCCTAATCGGATTAGAATAAGCCTAGGGAGGACGAATATGACCTAAATGTTCAACCAATGACACAAAATGACACAAAATCACATATTGGATGCACAAGATTGGTTAAAAACCCTAATTGGATTAGAATAAGCCTAGGGAGGACGAATATGACCTAAATGTTCAACCAATGACACAAAATCACATATTGGATGCACAAGATTGGTTAAAAACCCTAATTGGATTAGAATAAGCCTAGCGAGGACGAAAATGACCTAAATGTTCAACCAATGACACAAAATCACATATTGGATGCACAAGATTGGTTAAAAACCGTAATTGGATTAGAATAAGCCTAGGGACGACGAAAATGACCTAAATGTTCAACCAATGACACAAAATAACATATTGGATGCACAAGATTGGTTAAAAACCCTAATTGGATTAGAATAAGCCTAGGGAGGACGAAAATGACCTAAATGTTCAACCAATGACACAAAATCACATATTGGATGCACAAGATTGGTTAAAAACCCTAAATGGATTAGAACAAGCCTAGGGAGGACAAAAATGACCTAAATGTTCAACCAAAGACACAAAATGACACAAATATACATATTGGATGCACAAGATTGATAAAAAAACCCTAATTGGATTAGAATAAGCCTAAGGAGGACGAGACTGACCTAAATGTTCAACCAATGACACAAAATGACACAAAATCACATATTAGATGCACAAGATTGGTTAAAAACCCTAATTGGATCAGAATAAGCCTAGGGAGGACGAAAATGACCTAAATGTTCAACTAATGACACAAAATCACATATTGGTTGCACAAGATTGGTTAAAAACCCTAATTGGATTAGAATAAGCCTAGGGAGGACGAAAATGACCTAAATGTTCAACCAATCACAAAATCACATATTGGATGCACAAGATTGGTTAAAAACCCTAATTGGATTAGAATAAGCCTAGGGAGGACAAAAAAGACCTAAATGTTCAACCAATGACACAAAATGACACAAAATCACATATTGGATGCACAAGATTGGTTAAAAACCCTAATTGGATTAGAATAAGCCTAGGGAGGACGAAAATGACCTAAATTATCAACCAATCACAAAATCACATATTGGATGCACAAGATTGGTTAAAAACCCTAATTGGATTAGAATAAGCCTAGGGAGGACGAAACTGACCTAAATGTTCAACTAATGACACAAAATCACATATTGGTTGCACAAGATTGGTTAAAAACCCTAATTGGATTAGAATAAGCCTAGGGAGGACGAAAATGACCTAAATGTTCAACCAATGACAAAAAATCACATATTGGATGCACAAGATTGGTTAAAAACCCTAATTGGATTAGAATAAGCCTAGGGAGGACGAAAATGACCTAAATGTTCAACCAATGACAAAAAATGACACAAAATCACACATTGGATGCACAAGATTGGTTAAAAACCCTAATTGGATTAGAATAAGCCTAGGGAGGACGAAAATGACCTAAATGTTCAACCAATGACACAAAATCACATATTGGATGCACAAGATTGGTTAAAAACCCTAATTGGATTAGAATAAGTCTAGGGAGCACCAAAATGACCTAAATGTTCAACCAATGACACAAAGTCACATATTGGATACACAAGATTGGTTAAAAACCCTAATTGGATTAGAATAAGTCTAGCGAGGACGAAAATGAACTTATTGGATTACCAATGACACAAAATCACTTATTATATGCATAAGATTGGTTAAAGACCCTAATTGGATTAGAATAAGCCTAGGGAGGATGAAAATGACCTAAATGTGCAACCAATGACACAAAATCACATATTGGATGCACAATATTGGTTAAAAACCCAATTTGGATTAGAATAAGCCTATGGAGGACGAAAATGACCTAAATGTTCAACCAATGACACAAAATGACACAAAATCACATATTGGATGCACAAGATTGGTTAAAAACCCTAATTGGATTAGAATAAGCCTAGGGAGGACGAAAATGACCTAAATGTGCAACCAATGACACAAAATCACATATTGGTTGCACAAGATTGGTTAAAAACCCTAATTGGATTAGAATAAGCCTAGGGAGGACGAAAATGACCTAAATGTTCAACCAATGACACAAAATCACATATTGGATGCACAAGATTGGTTAAAAACCCTAATTGGATTAGAATAAGCCTATGGAGGACAAAAATGACCTAAATGTTCAACCAATGATACAAAATCACATATAGGATGCACAAGATTGGTTAAAAACCCTAATTGGATTAGAATAAGCCTAGGGAGGACGAAAATGACCTAAATGTTCAACCAATGACACAAAATGACACAAAATCACATATTGGATGCACAAGATTGGTTAAAAACCCTAATTGGATTAGAATAAGCCTAGGGAGGACGAAAATGACCTAAACGTTCAACCAATGACACAAAATCACATATTGGATGCACAAGATTGGATAAAAACCCTAATTAAATTAGAATAAGCCTAGGGAGGACGAAAATGACCTAAATGTTCAACCAATGACACAAAATGACTTATTGGATGCACAACATTGTTTAAAACCCCTAATTGGATTAGAATAAGCCTAGGGAGGACGAAAATGACCTAAATGTTCAACCAATGACACAAAATGACACAAAATCACATATTGGATGCACAAGATTGGTTAAAAACCCTAATTGGATTAGAATAAGCCTAGGGAGGACGAAAATGACCTAAATGTTCAACCAATGACACAAAATGACACAAAATCACATATTGGATGCACAAGATTGGTTAAAAACCCTAATTGGATTAGAATAAGCCCAGGGAGGACGAAAATGACCTAAATGTTCAACCAATGACACAAAATGACACAAAATCACATATTGGATGCACAAGATTGGTTAAAAACCCTAATTGGATTAGAATAAGCCTAGGGAGGACGAAAATGACCTAAATGTTCATCCAATGACACAAAATCACATATTGGATGCACAAGATTGGTTAAAAACCCTAATTGGATTAGAATACGCCTACGGAGGACGAAAATGACCTAAATGTTCAACCAATGACACAAAATCACCTGTTGGATGCACAAGATTGGTTAAAAACCCTAATTGGATTAGAATAAGCCTAGGGAGGACGAAAATGACCTAAATGTTCAACCAATGACACAAAATCACATATTGGATGCACAAGATTGGTTAAAAACCCTAATTGGATTAGAATAAGCTTAGGGAGGACGAAAATGACCTAAATGTTCAACCAATGACACAAAATGACACAAAATCACATATTGGATGCACAAGATTGGTTAAAAACCCTTATTGGATTAGGATAAGCCTAGGGAAGACGAAAATGACCTAAATGTTCAACCAATGACACAAAATCACATATTGGATGCACAAGATTGGTTAAAAACCCGAATTGGATTAGAAAAAGCCTAGCGAGGACGAAAATGACCTAAATGTTCAACCAATGACACAAAATCACATATTGGATGCACAAGATTGGTTAAAAACCCTAATTGGATTAGAATAAGCCTTGGGAGGACGAAAATGACCTAAATGTTCAACCAATGACACAAAATGACACAAAATCACATATTGGATGCACAAGATTGGTTAAAAACCCTAATTGGATTAGAATAAGCCTAGGGAGGACGAAAATGACCTAAATGTTCAACCAATGACACAAAATGACACAAAATCATATATTGGATACCCAAGATTAGTTAAAAACCCTAATTGGATTAGAATAAGACTAGGGAGGACGAAAATGACATAAATGTTCAACCAGTGACACAAAATGACACAAAATCACATATTAGATGCAAAAGATTGGTTAAAAACCCTAATTGGATTAGAATAAGCCTAGGGAGGACGAAAATGACCTAAATGTTCAACCAATGACACAAAATCACATATTGGATGCACAAGATTGGTTAAAAACCCTAATTGGATTAGAATAAGGCTAGGGAGGACGAAAATGACCTAAATGTTCAACAAATGACACAAAATCACATATTGGATCCACAACATTGGTTAAAAACCCTAATTGGATTAGAATAAGCCTTAGGAGGACGAAAATGATCTATATGTTCAACCAACGACACAAAATGACACAAAATCACATATTGGATGCACAAGATTGGTTAAAAACCCTAATTGGATTAGAATAAACCTAGGGAGGACGAAAATGACCTAAATGTTCAACCAATGACACAAAATGACACAAAATCACATATTGGATGCACAAGATTCGTTAAAAACCCTAATTGGATTAGAATAAGCCTAGGGAGGACGAAAATGACCTAACTGTTCAACTAATCACACAATCACATATTGGATGCACAAGATTGGTTAAAAACCCTAATTGGATTAGAATAAGCCTAGGGAGGACGAAAATGACCTAAATGTTCAACCAATCACAAAATCACATATTGGATGCACAAGATTGGTTAAAAACCCTAATTGGATTAGAATAAGCCTAGGGAGGACGAAACTGACCTAAATGTTCAACCAATGACACAAAATGACACAAAGTCACATATTAGATGCACAAGATTGGTTAAAAACCCTAATTGGATCAGAATAAGCCTAGGGAGGACGAAAATGACCTAAATGTTCAACTAATGACACAAAATCACATATTGGATGCACAAGATTGGTTAAAAACCCTAATTGGATTAGAATAAGCCTAGGGAGGACGAAACTGACCTAAATGTTCAACTAATGACACAAAATCACATATTGGTTGCACAAGATTGGTTAAAAACCCTAATTGGATTAGAATAAGCCTAGGGAGGACGAAAATGACCTAAATGTTCAACCAATCACAAAATCACATATTGGATGCACAAGATTGGTTAAAAACCCTTATTGGATTAGAATAAGCCTAGGGAGGACGAAACTAACCTAAATGTTCAACTAATGACACAAAATCACATATTGGTTGCACAAGATTGGTTAAAAACCCTAATTGGATTAGAATAAGCCTAGGGAGGACGAAAATGACCTAAATGTTCAACCAATGACACAAAATCACATATTGGATGCACAAGATTGGTTAAAAACCCTAATTGGATTAGAATAAGCCTAGGGAGGACAAAAAAGACCTAAATGTTCAACCAATGACACAAAATGACACAAAATCACATATTGGATGCACAAGATTGGTTAAAAACCCTAATTGGATTAGAATAAGCCTAGGGAGGACGAAACTGACCTAAATGTTCAACTAATGACACAAAATCACATATTGGTTGCACAAGATTGGTTAAAAACCCTAATTGGATTAGAATAAGCCTAGGGAGGACGAAAATGACATAAATGTTCAACCAATGACACAAAATCACATATTGGATGCACAAGATTGGTTAAAAACCCTAATTGGATTAGAATAAGCCTAGGGAGGACAAAAAAGACCTAAATGTTCAACCAATGATACAAAATGACACAAAATCACTTATTGGATGCACAAGATTGGTTAAAAACCCTAATTGGATTAGAATAAGCCTAGGGAGGACGAAAATGACCTAAATGTTCAACCAATCACAAAATCACATATTGGATGCACAAGATTGGTTAAAAACCCTAATTGGATTAGAATAAGCCTAGGGAGGACAAAAAAGACCTAAATGTTCAACCAATGACACAAAATGACACAAAATCACATATTGGATGCACAAGATTGGTTAAAAACCCTAATTGGATTTGAATAGGCCTAGGGAGGACGAAAATGACCTAAATTATCAACCAATCACAAAATCACATATTGGATGCACAAGATTGGTTAAAAACCCTAATTGGATTAGAATAAGCCTAGGGAGGACGAAAATGACCTAAATGTTCAACCAATCACAAAATCACATATTGGATGCACAAGATTGGTTAAAAACCCTAATTGGATTAGAATAAGCCTAGGGAGGACGAAAATGACATAAATGTTCAACCAATGACACAAAATCACATATTGGATGCACAAGATTGGTTAAAAACCCTAATTGGATTAGAATAAGCCTAGGGAGGACAAAAAAGACCTAAATGTTCAACCAATGACACAAAATGACACAAAATCACATATTGGATGCACAAGATTGGTTAAAAACCCTAATTGGATTAGAATAAGCCTAGGGAGGACGAAAATGACCTAAATTATCAACCAATCACAAAATCACATATTGGATGCACAAGATTGGTTAAAAACCCTAATTGGATTAGAATAAGCCTAGGGAGGACGAAAATGACCTAAATGTTCAACCAATCACAAAATCACATATTGGATGCACAAGATTGGCTAAAAACCCTAATTGGATTAGAATAAGCCTAGGGAGGACGAAAATGACCTAAATGTTCAACCAATGACACAAAATTACATATTGGATGCACAAGATTGATTAAAAACCCTAATTGGATTAGAATAAGCCTAGGGAGGACGAAACTGACCTAAAAGTTCAACCAATGACACAAAATGACACAAAATCACATATTAGATGCACAAGATTGGTTAAAAACCCTAATTGGATCAGAATAAGCCTAGGGAGGACGAAAATGACCTAAATGTTCAACCAATGACACAAAATGACACAAAATCACATATTGGATGCACAAGATTGGTTAAAAACCCTAATTGGATTAGAATAAGCCTAGGGAGGACGAAAATGACCTAAATGTTCAACCATTCACAAAATCACATATTGGATGCACAAGATTGGTTAAAAACCCTAATTGGATAAGAATAAGCCTAGGGAGGACGAAAATGACCTAAATGTTCAACCAATCACAAAATCACATATTGGATGCACAAGATTGGTTAAAAACCCTAATTGGATTAGAATAAGCCTAGGGAGGACGAAACTGACCTAAATGTTCAACTAATGACACAAAATCACATATTGGTTGCACAAGATTGGTTAAAAACCCTAATTGGATTAGAATAAGCCTAGGGAGGACGAAAATGACCTAAATGTTCAACCAATGACACAAAAT
>JBBPBQ010000125.1:0-14920 GCA_037974755.1 Cicer yamashitae | reverse complement strand
GTTTTTAACCAATCTTGCGCATCCAATATGTGATTTTGTGTCATTTTGTGTCATTGGTTGCACACTTAGATAATTTTTTTTTCTCCCTAGGCTTATTCTAATATAATTAGGGTTCTTAACCAATCTTGTGCATATAATAAGTGATTTTGTGTCATTGGTAATCCAATTAGGTCATTTTCGTCCTCGCTAGGCTTATTCTAATACAATTAGGGATTTTAACCAATCTTGTGCATCCAATATGTGATTTTGTGTCATTGGTTGCACATTTAAGTCATTTTCGTCCTCCCTAGGCTTATTCTAATCCAATTAGGGTTTTTAACCAATCTTGTGTATCCAATATGTGATTTAGTGTCATTTTGTGTCATTGGTTGAACATTTAGGTCATTTTCGTCCTCCCTAGGCTTATTCTAATCTAATTAGGGTTTTTAACCAATCTTGTGCATCCAATATGTGATTTTGTGTCATTGGTTGCACATTTAGGTCATTTTCATCCTCCCTAGGCTTATTCTAATCCAATTAGGGTTTTTAACCAATCTTGTGCATCCAATATGTGATTTTGTGTCATTTTGGGTCACAGGTTGAACATTTAGGTCATTTCGTCCTCCCTATGCTTATTCTAATCCAATTAGGGCTCTTAGCCAATCTTGTGCATCCAATATGTGATTTTGTGTCATTTTGTGTCATTGGTTGCACACTTAGGTTATTTTTTTTCTCCCTAGGCTTATTCTAATCCAATTAGGGTTCTTAACCAATCTTGTGCATATAATAAGTGATTTTGTGTCATTGGTAATCCAATTAGGTCATTTTCGTCCTCGCTAGGCTTATTCTAATCCAATTAGGGTTCTTAACCAATCTTATGCATCCAATATGTGATTTTGTGTCATTTTGTGTCATTGGTTGCACACTTAGGTCATTTTCATCCTCCCTAGGCTTATTCTAATCCAATTAGGGTTTTTAACCAACCTTGTGCATCCAATATGTGATTTTGTGTCATTTTGGGTCACTGGTTGAACATTTAGGTCATTTTCGTCCTCCCTAGGCTTATTCTAATCCAATTAGGGTTTTAAACCAATCTTGTGCATATAATAAGTGATTTTGTGTCATTGGTAATCTAGTTAGGTCATTTTCGTCCTCGATAGGATTATTCTAATCCAATTAGGATTTTTAACCAATCTTGTGCATCCAATACGTGATTTTGTTTCATTGGTTGCACATTTAGATCATTTTCGTCCTCCCTAGGCTTATTCTAATCCAATTAGGGTTTTTAACCAATCTTGTGTATCCAATATGTGATTTTGTGTCATTTTGTGTGATTGGTTGAACATTTAGGTAATTTTCGTCCTCCCTAGGCTTATTCTAATCCAATTAAGGTTTTTAACCAATCTTGTGCATCCAATATGTGATTTTGTGTCATTGGTTTTACATTTAGATCATTTTCGTCCTCCCTAGGCTTATTCCAATCCTATTAGGGTTTTTAACCAATCTTGTGCACATAATAAGTGATTTTGTGTCATTGGTATTCCAATTAGGTCATTTTCGTCCTCGCTAGGCTTATTCTAATCCAATTAGGGTTTTTAACCAATCTTTTGCATCCAATATGTGATTTTGTGTCATTTTTTGTCATTGGTTGAACATTTAGGTCATTTTCGTCCTCCCTAGGCTTATTCTAATCCAATTAGGGTTTTTAACCAATATTTTGCATCCAATATGTGATTTTGTGTCATTTTTTTTTATTGGTTGAACATTTAGGTCATTTTCGTCCTCCCTAGGCTTATTCTAATCCAATTAGGGTTTTTAACCAATCTTGTGCATCCAATATGTGATTTTGTGTCATTGGTTGCACATTTAGGTCATTTTCATCCTCCCTAGGCTTATTCTAATCCAATTAGGGTTTTTAACCAATCTTTTGCAACCAATATGTGATTTTGTGTCATTTTGGGTCATTGGTTGAACATTTAGGTCATTTTCGTCCTCCCTAGGCTTATTCTAATCCAATTAGGGTTTTTAACCAATCTTGTGCATCCAATATGTGATTTTGTGTCATTGGTTGCACATTTAGGTCATTTTCGTCCTCCCTAGGCTTATTCTAATCAAATTAGGGTTTTTAACCAATCTTGTGCACATAATAAGTGATTTTGTGTCATTGGTATTCCAATTAGGTCATTTTCGTCCTCGCTAGGCTTATTCTAATCCAATTAGGGTTTTTAACCAATCTTTTGCATCCAATATGTGATTTTGTGTCATTTTTTGTCATTGGTTGAACATTTAGGTCATTTTCGTCCTCCCTAGGCTTATTCTAATCCAATTAGGGTTTTTAACCAATCTTGTGCATCCAATATGTGATTTTGTGTCATTGGTTGCACATTTAGGTCATTTTCATCCTCCCTAGGCTTATTCTAATCCAATTAGGGTTCTTAACCAATATTGTGCTTCCAATATGTGATTTTGTGTCATTTTGTGTCATTGGTTGCACACTTAGGTAATTTTTTTTCTCCCTAGGCTTATTCTAATCCAATTAGGGTTCTTAAACAATCTTGTGCATATAATAAGTGATTTTGTGTCATTGGTAATCCAATTAGGTCATTTTCGTCCTCGCTAGGCTTATTCTAATCCAATTAGGGTTTTTAACCAATCTTGTGCATCCAATATGTGATTTTGTATCATTTTGTGTCATTGGTTGAACATTTAGGTCATTTTCGTCCTCCTTAGGCTTATGCTAATCCAATTAGGGTTTTTAACCAATCTTGTGCATCCAATATGTGATTTTGTGTCATTGGTTGCACATTTAGGTCATTTTCGTCCTCCCTAGGCTTATTCTAATCCAATTAGGGTTTTTAACCAATCTTGTGCATCCAATATGTGATTTTGTGTCATTGGTTGCACATTTAGATCATTTTCGTCCTCCCTAGGCTTATTCTAATCTAATTAGGGTTTTTAACCAATCTTGTGCATATAATAAGTGATTTTGTGTCATTGGTAATCCAATTAGGTCATTTTCGTCCTCGCAAGGCTTATCCTCATCCAATTAGGTTTTTTAACCAATTTTATGCATCCAATATGTGATTTTGTGTCATTTTGTGTCATTGGTAATCCAATTAGGTCATTTTCGTCCTCGCTAGGCTTATTCTAATACAATTAGGGATTTTAACCAATCTTGTGCATCCAATATGTGATTTTGTGTCATTGGTTGCACATTTAGGTCATTTTCGTCCTCCCTAGGCTTATTCTAATCCAATTAGGGTTTTTAACCAATCTTGTGTATCCAATATGTGATTTAGTGTCATTTTGTGTCATTGGTTGAACATTTAGGTCATTTTCGTCCTCCCTAGGCTTATTCTTATCCAATTAGGGTTTTTCACCAATCTTGTGCATCCAATATGTGATTTTGTGTCATTGGTTGCACATTTAGGTCATTTTCATCCTCCCTAGGCTTATTCTAATCCAATTAGGGTTTTTAACCAATCTTGTGCATCCAATATGTGATTTTGTGTCATTTTGGGTCACTGGTTGAACATTTAGGTCATTTTCGTCCTCCCTAGGCTTATTCTAATCCAATTAGGGTTTTTAACCAATCTTGTGCATCCAATATGTGATTTTGTGTCATTTTGTGTCATTGGTAATCCAATTAGGTCATTTTCGTCCTCGATAGGCTTATCCTCATCCAATTAGGTTTTTTAACCAAACTTATGCATCCAATATGTGATTTTGTGTCATTTTGTGTCATTGGTAATCCAATTAGGTCATTTTCGTCCTCGCTAGGCTTATTCTAATACAATTAGGGATTTTAACCAATCTTGTGCATCCAATATGTGATTTTGTGTCATTGGTTGCACATTTAGGTCATTTTCGTCCTCCCTAGGCTTATTCTAATCCAATTAGGGTTTTTAACCAATCTTGTGTATCCAATATGTGATTTAGTGTCATTTTGTGTCATTGGTTGAACATTTAGGTCATTTTCGTCCTCCCTAGGCTTATTCTAATCCAATTAGGGTTTTTAACCAATCTTGTGCATCCAAAATGTGATTTTGTGTCATTGGTTGCACATTTAGGTCATTTTCATCCTCCCTAGGCTTATTCTAATCCAATTACGGTTTTTAACCAATCTTGTGCATCCATTATGTGATTTTGTGTCATTTTGGGTCACTGGTTGAACATTTATGTCATTTTCGTCCTCCCTAGGCTTATTCTAATCCAATTAGGGTTTTTAACCAATCTTGTGCATCCAATATGTGATTTTGTGTCATTTTGTGTCATTGGTTGCACACTTAGGTCATTTTCATCCTCCCTAGGCTTATTTTAATTCAATTAGGGTTTTTAACCAATCTTGTGCATCCAATATGTGATTTTTTGTCATTTTGGGTCACTGGTTGAACATTTAGGTCATTTTCGTCCTCCCTAGGCTTATTCTAATCCAATTAGGGTTTTTAACCAATCTTGTGCATCCAATATGTGATTTTGTGTCATTGGTTGCACACTTAGGTCGTTTTTGTCCTCCCTAGGCTTATTCTAATCCAATTAGGGTTTTTAACCAATCTTGTGCATATTATAAGTGATTTTGTGTCATTGGTAATCCAATTAGGTTATTTTCGTCCTCGATAGGCTTATCCTAATCCAATTAGGTTTTTTAACCAATCTTATTCATCCAATATGTGATTTTGTGTCATTTTGTGTCATTGGTAATCCAATTAGGTCATTTTCGTCCTCCCTAGGCTTATTCTAATACAATTAGGGTTTTTAACCAATCTTGTGCATCCAATATGTGATTTTGTGTCATTGGTTGCACATTTAGGTCATTTTCGTCCTCCCTAGGCTTATTCTAATCCAATTAGTGTTTTTAACCAATCTTGTGTATCCAATATGTGATTTAGTGTCATTTTGTGTCATTGGTTGAACATTTAGGTCATTTTCGTCCTCCCTAGGCTTATTCTAATCCAATGAGCGTTTTTAACCAACCTTGCGCATCCAATATGTGATTTTGTGTCATTTTGTGTGATTGGTTGCACACTTATATAATTTTTTTTTCTCCCTAGGCTTATTCTAATCTAATTAGGGTTCTTAACCAATCTTGTGCATATAATAAGTGATTTTGTGTCATTGGTAATCCAATTAGGTCATTTTCGTCCTCGCTAGGCTTATTCTAATCCAATTAGGGTTTTTAACCAATCTTGTGTATCCAATATGTGATTTTGTGTCATTTTGTGTGATTGGTTGAACATTTAGGTAATTTTCGTCCTCGCTAAGCTTATTCTAATCCAATTAAGGTTTTTAACCAATCTTGTGCATCCAATATGTGATTTTGTGTCATTGGTTTTACATTTAGATCATTTTCGTCCTCCCTAGGCTTATTCTAATCCTATTAGGGTTTTTAACCAATCTTGTGCACATAATAAGTGATTTTGTGTCATTGGTAATCCAATTAGGTCATTTTCGTCCTCGATAGGCTTATACTCATCCAATTTGGTTTTTTAACCAATCTTATGCATCCAATATGTGATTTTGTGTCATTTTGTGTCATTGGTAATCCAATTAGGTCATTTTCGTCCTCGCTAGGCTTATTCTAATACAATTAGGGATTTTAACCAATCTTGTGCATCCAATATGTGATTTTGTGTCATGGGTTGCACATTTAGGTCATTTTCGTCCTCCCTAGGCTTATTCTAATCCAATTAGGGTTTTTAACCAATCTTGTGTATCCAATATGTGATTTAGTGTCATTTTGTGTCATTGGTTGAACATTTAGGTCATTTTCGTCCTCCCTAGGCTTATTCTAATCCAATTAGGGTTTTTAACCAATCTTGTGCATCCAATATGTGATTTTGTGTCATTGGTTGCACATTTAGGTCATTTTCATCCTCCCTAGGCTTATTCTAATCCAATTAGGGTTTTTAACCAATCTTGTGCATATAATAAGTGATTTTTCGTCATTGGTAATCCAATTAGGTCATTTTCGTCCTCCCTAGGCTTATTCTAATCCAATTAGGGTTTTTAACCAATCTTGTGCATCCAATATGTGATTTTGTGTCATTGGTTGCACATTTAGGTCATTTTCGTCCTCCCTAGGCTTTTTCTAATCCAATTAGGGTTTTTAACCAATCTTGTGCATCCAATATGTGATTTTGTGTCATTGGTTGAACATTTAGGTCATTTTCGTCCTCCCAAGGCTTATTCTAATCCAATTAGGGTTTTTAACCAATCTTGTGCATCCAATATGTGATTTTGTGTCATTGGTTGAATATTTAGGTCATTTTCGTCCTCCCTAGGCTTATTCTAATCCAATTAGGGTTTTTAACCAATCTTGTGCAACCAATATGTGATTTTGAGTCATTGGTTGAACATTTAGGTCATTTTCGTCATCCATAGGACTATTCTAATCAAATTAGGGTTTTTAACCAATCTTGTGCATCCAATATGTGATTTTGTGTCATTTTGTCTCATTGGTTGAACATTTAGGTCATTTTCGTCCTCCCTAGGCTTATTCTAACCCAATTAGGGTTTTTAACCAATCTTGTGCATCCAATATGTGATTTTGTGTCATTTTGTGTCATTGTGTGAACATTTAGGTCATTTTCGTCCTCCCTAGGCTTATTCTAATCCAATTAGGGTTTTTAACCAATCTTGTGCATCCAATATGTGATTTTGTGTCATTTTGTGTCATTGGTTGAACATTTAGGTCATTTTCGTCTTCCCGAGGCTTATTCTAATCCAATTAGGGTTTTTAACCAATCTTGTGCATCCAATATGTGATTTTGTGTCATTTTGTGTCATTGGTTGAACATTTAGGTCATTTTCGTCCTCCCTAGGCTTATTCTAATCCAATTAGGGTTTTTAACCATCCTTGTGCATCCAATATGTGATTTTGTGTCATTTTGTATCATTGGTTGAACATTTAGGTCATTTTCGTCCTCCCTAGGCTTATTCTAATCCAATTAGGGTTTTTAACCAATCTTGTGCATCCAATATGTGATTTTGTGTCATTGGTTGAACATTTAGGTCATTTTCGTCCTCCCTAGGCTTATACTAATCCAATTAGGGTTTTTAACCACTCTTGTGCATCCAATATGTGATTTTGTGTCATTTTGTGTCATTGGTTGAACATTTAGGTCATTTTCGTCCTCCCTAGGCTTATTCTAATCCAATTAGGGTTTTTAACCAATCTTGTGAATCCAATATGTGATTTTGTGTCATTGGTTGCACATTTAGGTCATTTTCGTCCTCCCTAGGCTTATTCTAATCCAATTAGGGTTTTTAACCAATCTTGTGCATCCAATATGTGATTTTGTGTCATTGGTGGCACATTTAGGTCATTTTCGTCCTCCCTAGGCTTATTCTAATCCAATTAGTGTTTTTAAACAATCTTGTGTATCCAATATGTGATTTAGTGTCATTTTGTGTCATTGGTTGAACATTTAGGTCATTTTCGTCGTCCCTAGGCTTATTCTAATCCAATGAGGGTTTTTAACCAATCTTGCGCATCCAATATGTGATTTTGTGTCATTTTGTGTGATTGGTTGCACACTTAGATAACTTTTTTTCTCCCTAGGCTTATTCTAATCTAATTAGGGTTCTTAACCAATCTTGTGCATATAATAAGTGATTTTGTGTCATTGGTAATCCAATTAGGTCATTTTCATCCTCGCTAGGCTTATTCTAATCCAATTAGGGTTTTTAACCAATCTTGTGTATCCAATATGTGATTTTGTGTCATTTTGTGTGATTGGTTGAACATTTAGGTAATTTTCGTCCTCCCTAGGCTTATTCTAATCCAATTAGGGTTCTTAACCAATCTTGTGCATATAATAAGTGATTTTGTGTCATTGGTAATCCAATGAGGTCATTTTCGTCCTCGCTAGGCTTATTCTAATCCAATTAGGGTTCTTAACCAATCTTATGCATCCAATATGTGATTTTGTGTCATTTTGGGTCATTGGTTGCACACTTAGGTCATTTTCATCCTCCCTAGGCTTATTCTAATCCAATTAGGGTTTTTAACCAACCTTGTGCATCCAATATGTGATTTTGTGTCATTTTGGGTCACTGGTTGAACATTTAGGTCATTTACGTACTCCCTAGGCTTATTCTAATCCAATTAGGGTTTTTAACCAATCTTGTGCATCCAATACGTGATTTTGTTTCATTGGTTGCACATTTAGATCATTTTCGTCCTCCCTAGGCTTATTCTAATCCAATTAGGGTTTTTAACCAATCTTGTGTATCCAATATGTGATTTTGTGTCATTTTGTGTGATTGGTTGAACATTTAGGTAATTTTCGTCCTCCCTAGGCTTATTCTAATCCAATTAAGGTTTTTAACCAATCTTGTGCATCCAATATGTGATTTTGTGTCATTGGTTTTACATTTAGATCATTTTCGTCCTCCCTAGGCTTATTCTAATCCTATTAGGGTTTTTAACCAATCTTGTGCACATAATAAGTGATTTTGTGTCATTGGTAATCCAATTAGGTCATTTTCGTCCTCGATAGGCTTATCCTCATCCAATTAGGTTTTTTAACCAATCTTATGCATCCAATATGTGATTTTGTGTCATATTGTGTCATTGGTAATCCAATTAGGTCATTTTCGTCCTCGCTAGGCTTATTCTAATACAATTAGGGATTTTAACCAATCTTGTGCATCCAATATGTGATTTTGTGTCATTGGTTGCACATTTAGGTCATTTTTGTCCTCCCTAGGCTTATTCTAATCCAATTAGGGTTTTTAACCAATCTTGTGTATCCAATATGTGATTTAGTGTCATTTTGTGTCATTGGTTGAACATTTAGGTCATTTTCGTCCTCCCTAGGCTTATTCTAATCCAATGAGGGTTTTTAACCAATCTTGTGCATCCAATATGTGATTTTGTGTCATTTTGTTTCATTGGTTGCACACTTAGGTAATTTTTTTTTCTCCCTAGGCTTATTCTAATCTAATTAGGGTCCTTAACAAATCTTGTGCATAGAATAAGTGATTTTGTGTCATTGGTAATCCAATTAGGTCATTTTCGTCCTCGCTAGGCTTATTCTAATCCAATTAGGGTTTTTAACCAATCTTGTGTATCCAATATGTGATTTAGTGTCATTTTGTGTCATTGGTTGAACATTTAGGTCATTTTCGTCCTCCCTAGGCTTATTCTAATCCAATTAGGGTTTTTAACCAATCTTGTGCATCCAATATGTGATTTTGTGTCATTGGTTGCACATTTAGGTCATTTTCGTCCACCCTAGGCTTATTCTAATCCAATTAGGGTTTTTAACCAATCTTGTGCATCCAATATGTGATTTTGTGTCATTGGTTGCACATTTAGATCATTTTCGTCCTCCCTAGGCTTATTCTAATCTAATTAGGGTTTTTAACCAATCTTGTGCATATAATAAGTGATTTTGTGTCATTGGTAATCCAATTAGGTCATTTTCGTCCTCGATAGGCTTATCCTCATCCAATTAGGTTTTTTAACCAATCTTATGCATCCAATATGTGATTTTGTGTCATTTTGTGTCATTGGTAATCCAATTAGGTCATTTTCGTCCTCGCTAGGCTTATTCTAATCCAATTAGGGTTTTTAACCAATCTTTTGCATCCAATATGTGATTTTGTGTCATTGGTTGCACATTTAGGTCATTTTCGTCCTCCCTAGGCTTATTCTAATCCAATTAGGGTTTTTAACCAATCTTGTGCATCCAATATGTGATTTTGTGTCATTGGGTGAACATTTAGGTCATTTTCGTCCTCCCTAGGCTTATTCTAATCAATTTAGGGTTTTTAACCAATCTTGTGCATCCAATATGTGATTTTGTGTCATTGGTTGCACATTTAGGTCATTTTCGTCCTCCCTAGGCTTATTCTAATCCAATTAGGGTTTTTAACCAATCTTGTGCATATAATAAGTGATTTTGTGTCATTGGTAATCCAGTTAGGTCATTTTCGTCCTCGATAGGCTTATTCTAATCCAATTAGGTTTTTTAACCAATCTTATGCGTCCAATATGTGATTTTGTGTCATTTTGTGTCATTGGTAATCCAATTAGGTCATTTTCGTCCTCGCTAGGCTTATTCTAATACAATTAGGGTTTTTAACCAATCTTGTGCATATTATAAGTGATTTTCTGTCATTGGTAATCCAATTAGGTCATTTTCGTCCTCGATAGGCTTATCCTAATCCAATTAGGTTTTTTAACCAATCTTATGCATCCAATATGTGATTTTGTGTCATTTTGTGTCATTGGTATTCCAATTAGGTAATTTTCGTCCTCCCTAGGCTTATTCTAATCCAATTAGGGTTTTTAACCAATCTTGTGCATCCAATATGTGATTTTGTGTCATTGGTGGCACATTTAGGTCATTTTCGTCCTCCCTAGGCTTATTCTAATCCAATTAGTGTTTTTAAACAATCTTGTGTATCCAATATGTGATTTAGTGTCATTTTGTGTCATTGGTTGAACATTTAGGTCATTTTCGTCGTCCCTAGGCTTATTCTAATCCAATGAGGGTTTTTAACCAATCTTGCGCATCCAATATGTGATTTTGTGTCATTTTGTGTGATTGGTTGCACACTTAGATAACTTTTTTTCTCCCTAGGCTTATTCTAATCTAATTAGGGTTCTTAACCAATCTTGTGCATATAATAAGTGATTTTGTGTCATTGGTAATCCAATTAGGTCATTTTCATCCTCGCTAGGCTTATTCTAATCCAATTAGGGTTTTTAACCAATCTTGTGTATCCAATATGTGATTTTGTGTCATTTTGTGTGATTGGTTGAACATTTAGGTAATTTTCGTCCTCCCTAGGCTTATTCTAATCCAATTAAGGTTTTTAACCAATCTTGTGCATCCAATATGTGATTTTGTGTCATTGGTTTTACATTTAGATCATTTTCGTCCTCCCTAGGCTTATTCTAATCCTATTAGGGTTTTTAACCAATCTTGTGCACAGAATAAGTGATTTTGTGTCATTGGTAATCCAATTAGGTCATTTTCGTCCTCGATAGGCTTATCCTCATCCAATTAGGTTTTTTAACCAATCTTATGCATCCAATATGTGATTTTGTGTCATTTTGTGTCATTGGTAATCCAATTAGGTCATTTTCGTCCTCGCTAGGCTTATTCTAATACAATTAGGGATTTTAACCAATCTTGTGCATCCAATATGTGATTTTGTGTCATTGGTTGCACATTTAGGTCATTTTCGTCCTCCCTAGGCTTATTCTAATCCAATTAGGGTTTTTAACCAATCTTGTGTATCCAATATGTGATTTAGTGTCATTTTGTGTCATTGGTTGAACATTTAGGTCATTTTCGTCCTCCCTAGGCTTATTCTAATCCAATTAGGGTTTTTAACCAATCTTGTGCATCCAATATGTGATTTTGTGTCATTTTGGGTCACTGGTTGAACATTTAGGTCATTTTCGTCCTCCCTAGGCTTATTCTAATCCAATTAGGGTTCTTAACCAATCTTGTGCATCCAATATGTGATTTTGTGTCATTTTGTGTCATTGGTTGCACGCTTAGGTAATTTTTTTTCTCCCTAGGCTTATTCTAATCCAATTAGGGTTCTTAACCAATCTTGTGCATATAATAAGTGATTTTGTGTCATTGGTAATCCAATTAGGTCATTTTCGTCCTCGATAGGCTTATCCTAATCCAATTAGGTTTTTTAACCAATCTTATGCATCCAATATGTGATTTTGTGTCATTTTGTGTCATTGGTATTCCAATTAGGTCATTTTCGTCCTCCCTAGGCTTATTCTAATCCAATTAAGGTTTTTAACCAATCTTGTGCATCCAATATGTGATTTTGTGTCATTGGTTTTACATTTAGATCATTTTCGTCCTCCCTAGGCTTATTCTAATCCTATTAGGGTTTTTAACCAATCTTGTGCACAAAATAAGTGATTTTGTGTCATTGGTAATCCAATTAGGTCATTTTCGTGCTCGATAGGCTTATCCTCATCCAATTAGGTTTTTTAACCAATCTTATGCATCCAATATGTGATTTTGTGTCATTTTGTGTCATTGGTAATCCAATTAGGTCATTTTCGTCCTCGCTAGGCTTATTCTAATACAATTAGGGATTTTAACCAATCTTGTGCATCCAATATGTGATTTTGTGTCATTGGTTGCACATTTAGGTCATTTTCGTCCTCCCTAGGCTTATTCTAATCCAATTAAGGTTTTTAACCAATCTTGTGCATCCAATATGTGATTTTGTGTCATTGGTTTTACATTTAGATCATTTTCGTCCTCCCTAGGCTTATTCTAATCCTATTAGGGTTTTTAACCAATCTTGTGCACATAATAAGTGATTTTGTGTCATTGGTATTCAAATTAGGTCATTTTCGTCCTCGCTAGGCTTATTCTAATCCAATTAGGGTTTTTAACCAATCTTTTGCATCCAATATGTGATTTTGTGTCATTGGTTGCACATTTAGGTCATTTTCGTCCTCCCTAGGCTTATTCTAATCCAATTAGGGTTTTTAACCAATCTTGTGCATCCAATATGTGATTTTGTGTCATTGGTTGCACATTTAGATCATTTTCGTCCTCCCTAGGCTTATTCTAATCTAATTAGGGTTTTTAACCAATCTTGTGCATATAATAAGTGATTTTGTGTCATTGGTAATCCAATTAGGTCATTTTCGTCCTCGATAGGCTTATCCTCACCCAATTAGGTTTTTTAACCAATCTTATGCGTCCAATATGTGATTTTGTGTCATTTTGTGTCATTGGTAATCCAATTAGGTCATTTTCGTCCTCGCTAGGCTTATTCCAATACAATTAGGGTTTTTAACCAATCTTGTGCATATTATAAGTGATTTTGTGTCATTGGTAATCCAATTAGGTCATTTTCGTCCTCGATAGGCTTATCCTAATCCAATTAGGTTTTTTAACCAATCTTATGCATCCAATATGTGATTTTGTGTCATTTTGTGTCATTGGTAATCCAATTAGGTCATTTTCGTCCTCCATAGGCTTATTCTAATACAATTAGGGTTTTTAACCAATCTTGTGCGTCCAATATGTGATTTTGTGTCATTGGTTGCACATTTAGGTCATTTTCGTCCTCCCTAGGCTTATTCTAATCCAATTAGGGTTTTTAACCAATCTTGTGTATCCAATATGTGATTTAGTGTCATTTTGTGTCATTGGTTGAACATTTAGGTCATTTTCGTCCTCCCTAGGCTTATTCTAATCTAATTAGGGTTTTTAACCAATCTTGTGCATCCAATATGTGATTTTGTGTCATTGGTTGCACATTTAGGTCATTTTCGTCCTCCCTAGGCTTATTCTAATCCAATTAGGGTTTTTAACCAATCTTATGCATCCAATATGTGATTTTGTGTCATTGGTTGAACATTTAGGTCATTTTCGTCCTCCCTAGGCTTATTCTAATCCAATTAGGGTTTTTAACCAATCTTGTGCATCCAATATGTGATTTTGTGTCATTGGTTGCACATTTAGGTCATTTTCGTCCTCCCTAGGCTTATTCTAATCTAATTAGGGTTTTTAACCAATCTTGTGTATCCAATATGTGATTTAGTGTCATTTTGTGTCATTGGTTGAACATTTAGGTCATTTTCGTCCTCCCTAGGCTTATTCTAATCCAATTAGGGTTTTTAACCAATCTTGTGCATCCAATATGTGATTTTGTGTCATTGGTTGCACATTTAGGTCATTTTCATCCTCCCTAGGCTTATTCTAATCCAATTAGGGTTTTTAACCAATCTTGTGCATCCAATATGTGATTTTGTGTCATTTTGGGTCACTGGTTGAACATTTAGGTCATTTCGTCCTCCCTATGCTTATTCTAATCCAATTAGGGTTCTTAGCCAATCTTGTGCATCCAATATGTGATTTTGTGTCATTTTGTGTCATTGGTTGCACACTTAGGTTATTTTTTTTCTCCCTAGGCTTATTCTAATCCAATTAGGGTTCTTAACCAATCTTGTGCATATAATAAGTGATTTTGTGTCATTGGTAATCCAATTAGGTCATTTTCGTCCTCGCTAGGCTTATTCTAATCCAATTAGGGTTCTTAACCAATCTTATGCATCCAATATGTGATTTTGTGTCATTTTGGGTCATTGGTTGCACACTTAGGTCATTTTCATCCTCCCTAGGCTTATTCTAATCCAATTAGGGTTTTTAACCAACCTTGTGCATCCAATATGTGATTTTGTGTCATTTTGGGTCACTGGTTGAACATTTAGGTCATTTACGTCCTCCCTAGGCTTATTCTAATCCAATTAGGGTTCTTAACCAATCTTGTGCATATAATAAGTGATTTTGTGTCATTGGTAATCCAATTAGGTCATTTTCGTCCTCGCTAGGCTTATTCTAATCCAATTAGGGTTCTTAACCAATCTTATGCATCCAATATGTGATTTTGTGTCATTTTGGGTCATTGGTTGCACACTTAGGTCATTTTCATCCTCCCTAGGCTTATTCTAAACCAATTAGGGTTTTTAACCAACCTTGTGCATCCAATATGTGATTTTGTGTCATTTTGGGTCACTGGTTGAACATTTAGGTCATTTACGTACTCCCTAGGCTTATTCTAATCCAATTAGGGTTTTTAACCAATCTTGTGCATCCAATACGTGATTTTGTTTCATTGGTTGCACATTTAGATCATTTTCGTCCTCCCTAGGCTTATTCTAATCCAATTAGGGTTTTTAACCAATCTTGTGTATCCAATATGTGATTTTGTGTCATTTTGTGTGATTGGTTGAACATTTAGGTAATTTTCGTCCTCCCTAGGCTTATTCTAATCCAATTAAGGTTTTTAACCAATCTTGTGCATCCAATATGTGATTTTGTGTCATTGGTTTTACATTTAGATCATTTTCGTCCTCCCTAGGCTTATTCTAATCCTATTAGGGTTTTTAACCAATCTTGTGCACATAATAAGTGATTTTGTGTCATTGGTA
>JBBPBQ010000123.1:0-14928 GCA_037974755.1 Cicer yamashitae | reverse complement strand
CACAAAATCACATATTGGATGCAAAAGATTAGTTAAAAACCCTAATTGGATTAGAATAAGCCTTGGGAGGACAAAAATGACCTAAATGTTCAACCAATGACACAAAATCACTAATTGGATGCACAAGATTGGTTAAAAACCCTAATTGGATTAGAATAAGTCCAAGGATGACAAAAATGACCTAAATGTTCAACCAATGACACAAAATCACTAATTGGATGCACAAGATTGGTTAAAAACCCTAATTGGATTACAATAAGCCTAGGGAGGACGAAAATGACCTAAATGTTCAACAAATGACACAAAATCACATATTGGATGCACAAGATTAGTTAAAAACCCTAATTGGATCAGAATAAATTAGGGAGGACGAAAATGACCTAAATGTTCAACCAATGACACAAAATCACTAATTTGATGCACAGGATTGGTTTAAAAACCCTAATTAGCTTAGAATAAGTCGAAGGATGACGAAAATGACCTAAATGTTCAACCAATGACACAAAATTACATATTGAATGCACACGATTGGTTAAAAACCCTAATTGGATTAGAATAAGCATAGGGAGGACGAAAATGACCTAAATGTTCAACCAATGACACAAAATCACTTATTGGATGCACAAGATTTGTTAAAAACCCTAATTGGATTAGAATAAGCCTAGGGAGGACGAAAATGACCTAAATGTTCAACCAATGACACAAAATCACATATTGGATGCACAAGATTAGTTAAAAACCCTAATTGGATTAGAATAATCGTTGGGAGGACGAAATTGACTTAAATGTTCAACCAATGACACAAAATCACTAATTGGATGCAAAAGATTGGATAAAAACCCTTATTGGATTAGAATAAGTCCAAGGATGACAAAAATAACCTAAATGTTCAACCAATGACACAAAATCACAAATTGGATGCACAAGATTGGTTAAAAACCCAAATTGGATTAGAATAAGACTAGGGAGGAAGAAAATGACCTAAATGTTCAACCAATGACACAAAATGACATATTGGATGCACAAGATTGGTTAAAAACCCTAATTGGATTAGAATAAGTGATATGATCCTATTTGTAATGAGTCACTTTAAGATCGTTCTAGGTTGGAAACTTACAGATTGAATCAGAAATCGCGTATTGCTGGATAACGCAATAAACGGAGCTGCGAAACTCAGAATCGGCCGATTCCAAAACGAGGTGAAAGATGACGTTCTGAAACGCAAGTTAGGATGTTGAATCGCCGAAAACAAGTTTGTAGAACTCGAGATATGATTGCAGGTTATTGAACACGAAAATTGGCACAATTTGTGAATTAGGGTTTGATGTAAAGGAAACCGAAAATTATAAAGAAACAAAATATGGATTAGGTTGAGAAGATGAAGAAGGCGCCACAATCAAGGATGATTGATAAGCCAATGAAGAATCGCCACAATGGTAAGGAAGCCATTGATAAGACTCAAACAAGTTCTAATCCAAGAACTCAAAGAGGAGACCTAACTCACTCACAAATCTCATTAGAGAAATTTTTAATTCATTCCAAAAATCCCTTCCATGAGGTTACAAAATCATAGTTATAGTAAAATTATCTCTAAACCTAAATGGGTCATAAGTGACACCATCCTCTAGGCCCAAATTGGGCTTACATCATTTTTTTTTTTTATAAAAATAAACTAAATGTAAGGAAGCAAAGTATCTTCACTTACATATAACATCAACTAAATCTATATTAAAACTATTAGAATTCCAAATTAAAGCAAACTAATAATTATTACAAACCAAATGAAAATAAATAAAGTTCATCCTAATTTATTAAAAATATGGATCATCTTCATGCTCTTGAGATCCTTATCACATATTGGATGCAAAAGATTGGTTAAAAACCCTAATTGGATTAGAATAAGCCTAGGGAGGACGAAAATGACCTAAATGTTCAACCAATGACACAAAATGGCAAAAAATCACATATTGGATGCACAAGATTGGTTAAAAACCCTAATTGGATTAGAATAAGCCTAGGGAGGACGAAAATGACCTAAATGTTCAACCAATGACACAAAAAGACACAAAATCACATATTGGATGCAAAGATTGGTTGAAAACCCTAATTGGATTAGAATAAGCCTAGGGAGGACGAAAATGACCTAAATGTTCAACCAATGACACAAAATGACATAAAATCACATATTGGATGCACAAGATTGGTTAAAAACCCTAATTGGATTAGAATAAGCCTAGGGAGGACGAAAATGACCTTAATATTCAACCAATGACACAAAATCACATATTGGATGCACAAGATTGGTTAAAATCCCTAATTGGATTAGAATAAGCCTAGGGAGGACGAAAATGACCTAAATGTTCAACCAATGACACAAAATCACATATTGGATGCACAAGATTGGTTAAAAACCCTAATTGGATTAGAATATGCCTAGGGAAGAGGAAAATGACCTAAATGTTAAACCCATGACACAAAATCACATATTGGATGCACAAGATTGGTTAAAAACCCTAATTGGATTAGAATAAGCCTAGGGAGGACGAATATGACCTAAATGTTCAACCAATGACACAAAATCACATATTGGATGCACAAGATTGGTTAAAAACCCTAATTGGATTAGAATATGCCTAGGGAAGAGGAAAATGACCTAAATGTTCAACCCATGACACAAAATCACATATTGGATGCACAAGATTGCATAAAAACCCTAATTGGATTAGAATAAGCCTAGGGAGGACGAAAATGACCTAAATGTTCAACCAATTACACAAAATGACACCAAATCACATATTGGATGCACAAGATTGGTTAAGAACCCTAATTGGATTAGAATAAGCCTAGGGAGGATTAAAATGACCTAAATGTTCAACCAATGACACAAAATCACATATTGGATGCACAAGATTGGTTAAAAACCCTAATTGGATTAGAATATGCCTAGGGAAGAGGAAAATGACCTAAATGTTCAACCCATGACACAAAATCACATATTGGATGCACAAGATTGGTTAAAAACCCTAATTGGATTAGAATATGCCTAGGGAAAAGGAAAATGACCTAAATGTTCAACCCATGACACAAAATCACATATTGGATGCACAAGATTGGTTAAAAACCCTAATTGGATTAGAATAAGCATAGGGAGGACGAAAATGACCTAAATGTTCAACCAATGACACAAAATCACATATTGGATGCACAAGATTGGTTAAAAACCCTAATTGGATTAGAATAAGCCTAGGGAGGACGTAAATGACCTAAATGTTCAACCAATGACACAAAATCACATATTGGATGCACAAGATTGGTTAAAAACTCTAGTTGGATTAGAATAAGCATAGGGAGGACGAAAATGACCTAAATGTTCAACCAATGACACAAAATCACATATTGGATGCACAAGATTGGTTAAAAACCCTAATTGGATTAGAATAAGCCTAGGGAGGACGAAAAATGACCTAAATATTCAACCAATGACACAAAATCACATATTGGATGCACAAGATTGGTTAAAGACCCTAATTGGATTAGAATAAACCTTGGGAGGACGAAAATGATCTAAATGTTCAACCAATGACACAAAATCACTAATTTGATGCACAGGATTGGTTAAAAAACCCTAATTAGCTTAGAATAAGTCGAAGGATGACGAAAATGACCTAAATGTTCAACCAATGACACAAAATCACTAATTAGATGCACAAGATTGGTTAAAAACCCTAATTGGATCAGAATAAGCCTAGGGAGGACGAAAATGATCTAAATGTTCAACAAATGACAGAAAATCAGATATTGGATGCACAAGATTGGTTAAAAACCCTAATTGGAATAGAATAAGCCTAGGGAGGACGAAAACGACCTAAATGTTCAACCAGTGACACAAAATCACATATTGGATGCACAAGATTGGTTAAAAACCCTAATTGGATTAGAATAAGCCTTTGGAGGACGATAATGACCTACATGTTCAACCAATGACACAAAATCACATATTGGATGCGCAAGATTGGTTAAAAACCCTAATTGGATTAGAATAAGCCTTTGGAGGACGAAAATGACCTAAATGTTCAACCAATGACACTAAATCACATATTGGCTGCAAAAGATTGGTTAAAAACCCTAATTGGATTAGAATAAACCTTGGGAGGACGAAAATGACCTAAATGTTCAACAAATGACACAAAATCACATATTGGATGCACAAGATTGGTTAAAAACCCTAATTGGATCAGAATAAGCCTAGGGAGGACGAAAATGACCTAAATGTTCAACCAATGACACAAAATCACTAATTTGATGCACAGGATTGGTTAAAAAACCCTAATTAGCTTAGAATAAGTCGAAGGATGACGAAAATGACCTAAATGTTCAACCAATGACACAAAATCACATATTGGATGCACAAGATTGGTTAAAAACCCTAATTGGATTAGAATAAGCATAGGGAGGACGAAAATGACCTAAATGTTCAACCAATGACACAAAATCACTTATTGGATGCACAAGATTGGTTAAAAACCCTAATTGGATTACAATAAGCCTAGGGAGGACGAAAAATGACCTAAATGTTCAACAAATGACACAAAATCACATATTGGATGCACAAGATTAGTTAAAAACCCTAATTGGATCAGAATAAGCCTAGGGAGGACGAAAATGACCTAAATGTTCAACCAATGACACAAAATCACTAATTTGATGCACAGGATTGGTTAAAAAACCCTAATTAGCTTAGAATAAGTCGAAGGATGACGAAAATGACCTAAATGTTCAACCAATGACACAAAATTACATATTGGATGCACACGATTGGTTAAAAACCCTAATTGGATTAGAATAAGCATAGGGAGGACGAAAATGACCTAAATGTTCAACCAATGACACAAAATCACTTATTGGATGCACAAGATTTGTTAAAAACCCTAATTGGATTAGAATAAGCCTAGGGAGGACGAAAATGACCTAAATGTTCAACCAATGACACAAAATCACGAATTTGATGCACAAGATTGGTTAAAAAACCCTAATTAGATTAGAATAAGTTGAAGGATGACGAAAATGACCTAAATGTTCAACCAATGACACAAAATCACATATAGGATGCACAAGATTGGTCAAAAACCCTAATTGGATTATAATAAGCCTAGGGAGGACGAAAATGACCTAAATGTTCAACCAATGACACAAAATCACTTATTGGATGCACAAGATTTGTTTAAAACCCTAATTGGATTAGAATAAGCCTAGGGAGGACGAAAATGACCTAAATGTTCAACCAATGACACAAAATCACATATTGGATGCACAAGATTCATTAAAAACCCTAATTTGATTAGAATAAACCTTGGGAGGACGAAAATGACCTAAATGTTCAACCAGTTACACAAAATCACATATTGGATGCACAAGATTGGTTAAAAACCCTAATTGGATTAGAATAAGCCTTTGGAGGACGATAATGACCTACATGTTCAACCAATGACACAAAATCACATATTGGATGCGCAAGATTGGTTAAAAACCCTAATTGGATTAGAATAAGCCTTTGGAGGACGAAAATGACCTAAATGTTCAACCAATGACACTAAATCACATATTGGCTGCAAAAGATTGGTTAAAAACCCTAATTGGATTAGAATAAACCTTGGGAGGACGAAAATGACCTAAATGTTCAACAAATGACACAAAATCACATATTGGATGCACAAGATTGGTTAAAAACCCTAATTGGATCAGAATAAGCCTAGGGAGGACGAAAATGACCTAAATGTTCAACCAATGACACAAAATCACTAATTTGATGCACAGGATTGGTTAAAAAACCCTAATTAGATTAGAATAAGTCGAAGGATGACGAAAATGACCTAAATATTTAACCAATGACACTAAATCACATATTGGATGCAAAAGATTAGTTAAAAACCCTAATTGGATTAGAATAAGCCTTGGGAGGACGAAAATGACCTAAATGTTCAACCAATGACACAAAATCACTAATTGGATGCACAAGATTGGTTAAAAACCCTAATTGGATTAGAATAAGTCCAAGGATGACAAAAATGACCTAAATGTTCAACCAATGACACAAAATCACTAATTGGATGCACAAGATTGGTTAAAAACCCAAATTGGATTAGAATAAGCCTAGGGAGGACGAAAATGACCTAAATGTTCAACAAATGACACAAAATCACATATTGGATGCACAAGATTGGTTAAAAACCCTAATTGGATTAGAATAAGTCGAAGGATGACGAAAATGACCTAAATATTCAACCAATGACACAAAATCACATATTGGATGTACAAGATTAGTTAAAAACCCTAATTGGATCAGAATAAGCCTAGGGAGGACGAAAATGACCTAACTGTTCAACCAATGACACAAAATCACTAATTTGATGCACAAGATTGGTTAAAAAGCCCTAATTAGATTAGAATAAGTCGAAGGATGACGAAAATGACCTAAATGTTGAACCAATGACACAAAATCACTTATTGGATGCACAAGATTGGTTAAAAACCCTAATTGGATTAGAATAAGCCTAGGGAGGACGAAAATGACCTAAATGTTCAACCAATGACACAAAATCACTTATTGGATGCACAAGATTTGTTAAAAACCCTAATTGGATTAGAATAAGCCTAGAGAGGACGAAAATGACCTAAATGTTCAACCAATGACACAAAATCACTAATTTGATGCACAAGATTGGTTAAAAAGCCCTAATTAGATTAGAATAAGTCGAAGGATGACGAAAATGACCTAAATGTTGAACCAATGACACAAAATCACATATTGGATGCACAAGATTGGTTAAAAACCCTAATTGGATTAGAATAAGCCTAGGGAGGACGAAAATGACCTAAATGTTGAACCAATGACACAAAATCACATATTGGATGCACAAGATTTGTTAAAAACCCTAATTGGATTAGA
Source organism: Cicer yamashitae (assembly GCA_037974755.1). Classification (NCBI taxonomy): domain Eukaryota; kingdom Viridiplantae; phylum Streptophyta; class Magnoliopsida; order Fabales; family Fabaceae; genus Cicer; species Cicer yamashitae. The sequence continues at coordinate 7,982 of JBBPBQ010000123.1, read as the reverse complement.
ATAAGCCTAGAGAGGACGAAAATGACCTAAATGTTCAACCAATGACACAAAATCACATATTGGATGCACAAGATTAGTTAAAAACCCTAATTGGATTAGAATAAGCCTTGGGAGGACGAAAATGACCTAAATGTTGAACCAATGACACAAATCACATATTGGATGCACAAGATTTGTTAAAAACCCTAATTTGATTAGAATAAGCCTAGAGAGGACGAAAATGACCTAAATGTTCAACCAATGACACAAAATCACTTATTGGATGCACAAGATTTGTTAAAAACCCTAATTGGATTAGAATAAGCCTAGGGAGGACGAAAATGACCTAAATGTTCAACCAATGACACAAAATCACATATTGGATGCAAAAGATTAGTTAAAGACCCTAATTGGATCAGAATAAGCATGGGGAGGACGAAAATGACCTAAATGTTCAACCAATGACACAAAATCACTAATTTGATGCACAGGATTGGTTAAAAAACCCTAATTAGCTTAGAATAAGTCGAAGGATGACGAAAATGACCTAAATGTTTAACCAATGACACAAAATCACATATTGGATGCACAAGATTGGTTAAAAACCCTAATTGGATTAGAATAAGCATAGGGAGGACGAAAATGACCTAAATGTTCAACCAATGACACAAAATCACTTATTGGATGCACAAGATTTGTTAAAAACCCTAATTGGATTAGAATAAGCCTAGGGAGGACGAAAATGACCTAAATGTTCAACAAATGACACAAAATCACATATTGGATGCACAAGATTGGTTAAAAACCCTAATTGGATTAGAATAAGACTAGGGAGGACGAAAATGACCTAAATGTTCAACAAATGACACAAAATCACATATTGGATGCACAAGATTGGTTAAAAACCCTAATTGGATTAGAATAAGCCTAGGGAGGACGAAAATGACCTAAATGTTCAACCAATGACATAAAAACACATATTGGATGCACAAGATTGGTTAAAAACCCTAATTGGATTAAAATAAGCCTAGGGACGACGAAAATGACTTAAATGTTCAACCAATGACACAAAATCACATATTGGATGCACAAGATTGGTTAAAAACCCTAATTGGATTAGAATAAGCATAGGGAGGACGAAAATGACCTAAATGTTCAACCAATGACACAAAATCACTTATTGGATGCACAAGATTGGTTAAAAACCCTAATTGGATTACAATAAGCCTAGGGAGGACGAAAAATGACCTAAATGTTCAACAAATGACACAAAATCACATATTGGATGCACAAGATTAGTTAAAAACCCTAATTGGATCAGAATAAGCCTAGGGAGGACGAAAATGACCTAAATGTTCAACCAATGACACAAAATCACTAATTTGATGCACAGGATTGGTTAAAAAACCCTAATTAGCTTAGAATAAGTCGAAGGATGACGAAAATGACCTAAATGTTCAACCAATGACACAAAATTACATATTGGATGCACACGATTGGTTAAAAACCCTAATTGGATTAGAATAAGCATAGGGAGGACGAAAATGACCTAAATGTTCAACCAATGACACAAAATCACTTATTGGATGCACAAGATTTGTTAAAAACCCTAATTGGATTAGAATAAGCCTAGGGAGGACGAAAATGACCTAAATGTTCAACCAATGACACAAAATCACATATTGGATGCACAAGATTTGTTAAAAACCCTAATTGGATTAGAATAAGCCTAGGGAGGACAAAAATGACCTAAATGTTCAACCAATGACACAAAATCACATATTGGATGCACAAGATTGGTTAAAAACCCTAATTGGATTAGAATAAGCATAGGGAGGACGAAAATGACCTAAATGTTCAACCAATGACACAAAATCACTTATTGGATGCACAAGATTTGTTAAAAACCCTAATTGGATTAGAATAAGCCTAGGGAGGACGAAAAAGACCTAAATGTTCAACCAATGACACAAAATCACATATTGGATGCAAAAGATTAGTTAAGAACCCAAATTGGATTAGAATAAGCCTTGGGAGGACGAAAATGACCTAAATGTTCAACCAATGACACAAAATCACTAATTGGATGCACAAGATTGGTTAAAAACCCTAATTGGATTAGAATAAGTCCAAGGATGACAAAAATGAACTAAATGTTCAACCAATGACACAAAATCACTAATTGAATGCACAAGATTGGTTAAAAATTCTAATTGGATTAGAATAAGCCTAGGGAGGACGAAAATTACCTAAATGTTCAACAAATGACACAAAATCACTAATTAGATGCACAAGATTGGTTAAAAATTCTAATTGGATTAGAATAAGCCTAGGGAGGACGAAAATGACCTAAATGTTCAACAAATGACACAAAATCACATATTGGATGCACAAGATTGGTTAAAAACCCTAATTGGATTAGAATAAGCATAGGGAGGACGAAAAATGACCTAAATATTCAACCAATGACACAAAATCACATATTGGATGCACAAGATTGGTTAAAGACCCTAATTGGATTAGAATAAACCTTGGGAGGACGAAAATGACCTAAATGTTCAACCAATGACACAAAATCACTAATTGGATGCATAAGATTGGTTAAAAACCCTAATTGGATTCGAATAAGCCTTGGGAGGACGAAAAATGACCTAAATATTCAACCAATGACACAAAATCACATATTGGATGCACAAGATTGGTTAAAGACCCTAATTGGATTAGAATAAACCTTGGGAGGACGAAAATGACCTAAATGTTCAACCAATGACACTAAATCACTTATTGGATACACAAGATTGATTAAAAACCCTAATTGGATTAGAATAAGTCCAAGGATGACAAAAATGACCTAAATGTTCAACCAATGACACAAAATCACTAATTGGATGCACAAGATTGGTTAAAAACCCAAATTGGATTAGAATAAGCCTAGGGAGGACGAAAATGACCTAAATGTTCAACAAATGACACAAAATCACTAATTAGATGCACAAGATTGGTTAAAAATTCTTATTGGATTAGAATAAGCATAGGGAGGACGAAAATGACCTAAATGTTCAACCAATGACACAAAATCACTAATTTGATGCACAGGATTGGTTAAAAAACCCTAATTAGCTTAGAATAAGTCGAAGGATGACGAAAATGACCTAAATGTTCAACCAATGACACAAAATCACATATTGGATGCACAAGATTGGTTAAAAACCCTAATTGGATTAGAATAAGCATAGGGAGGACGAAAATGGCCTAAATGTTCAACCAATGACACAAAATCACTTATTGGATGCACAAGATTGGTTAAAAACCCAAATTGGATTAGAATAAGCCTAGGGAGGACGAAAATGACCTAAGTGTTCAACAAATGACACAAAATCACTAATTAGATGCACAAGATTGGTTAAAAATTCTTATTGGATTAGAATAAGCCTAGGGAGGACGAAAATGACCTAAATGTTCAACAAATGACACAAAATCACATATTGGATGCACAAGATTGGTTAAAAACCCTTATTGGATTAGAATAAGCCTAGGGAGGACGAAAAATGACCTAAATATTCAACCAATGACACAAAATCACATATTGGATGCACAAGATTGGTTAAAGACCCTAATTGGATTAGAATAAACCTTGGGAGGACGAAAATGACCTAAATGTTCAACCAATGACACAAAATCACTAATTTGATGCACAGGATTGGTTAAAAAACTCTAATTAGCTTAGAATAAGTCGAAGGATGACGAAAATGACCTAAATGTTCAACCAATGACACAAAATCACATATTGGATGCACAAGATTCGTTAAAAACCCTAATTTGATTAGAATAAGCCTTGGGAGGACGAAAATGACCTAAATGTTCAACCAATGACACAAAATCACTAATTGGATGCACAAGATTGGTTAAAAACCCAAATTGGATTAGAATACGGCTAGGGGGGACGAAAATGACCTAAATGTTCAACAAATGACACAAAATCACTAATTAGATGCATAAGATTGGTTAAAAACTCTAATTGGATTAGAATAAGCCTAGGGAGGACGAAAATGATCTAAATGTTCAACAAACGACAGAAAATCACATATTGGATGCACAAGATTGGTTAAAAACCCTAATTGGAATAGAATAAGCCTAGGGAGGACGAAAATGACCTAAATGTTCAACCAGTGACACAAAATCACATATTGGATGCACAAGATTGGTTAAAAACCCTAATTGGATTAGAATAAGCCTTTGGAGGACGATAATGACCTACATGTTCAACCAATGACAAAAAATCACATATTGGATGCGCAAGATTGGTTAAAAACCCTAATTGGATTAGAATAAGCCTTTGGAGGACGAAAATGACCTAAATGTTCAACCAATGACACTAAATCACATATTGGCTGCAAAAGATTGGTTAAAAACCCTAATTGGATTACAATAAACCTTGGGAGGACGAAAATGACGTAAATGTTCAACAAATGACACAAAATCACATATTGGATGCACAAGATTGGTTAAAAACCCTAATTGGATCAGAATAAGCCTAGGGAGGACGAAAATGACCTAAATGTTCAACCAATGACACAAAATCACTAATTTGATGCACAGGATTGGTTAAAAAACCCTAATTAGCTTAGAATAAGTCGAAGGATGACGAAAATGACCTAAATGTTCAACCAATGACACAAAATCACATATTGGATGCACAAGATTGGTTAAAAACCCTTATTGGATAAGAATAAGCATAGGGAGGACGAAAATGACCTAAATGTTCAACCAATGACACAAAATCACTTATTGGATGCACAAGATTTGTTAAAAACCCTAATTGGATTAGAATAAGCCTAGGGAGGACGAAAATGACCTAAATGTTCAACCAATGACACAAAATCACATATTGGATGCAAAAGATTAGTTAAAGACCCTAATTGGATCAGAATAAGCATGGGGAGGACGAAAATGACCTAAATGTTCAACCAATGACACAAAATCACTAATTTGATGCACAGGATTGGTTAAAAAACCCTAATTAGCTTAGAATAAGTCGAAGGATGACGAAAATGACCTAAATGTTTAACCAATGACACAAAATCACATATTGGATGCACAAGATTGGTTAAAAACCCTAATTGGATTAGAATAAGCATAGGGAGGACGAAAATGACCTAAATGTTCAACCAATGACACAAAATCACTTATTGGATGCACAAGATTTGTTAAAAACCCTAATTGGATTAGAATAAGCCTAGGGAGGACGAAAAAGACCTAAATGTTCAACCAATGACACAAAATCACATATTGGATGCAAAAGATTAGTTAAAAACCCAAATTGGATTAGAATAAGCCTTGGGAGGACGAAAATGACCTAAATGTTCAACCAATGACACAAAATCACTAATTGGATGCACAAGATTGGTTAAAAACCCTAATTGGATTAGAATAAGTCCAAGGATGACAAAAATGAACTAAATGTTCAACCGATGACAAAAAATCACTAATTGAATGCACAAGATTGGTTAAAAATTCTAATTGGATTAGAATAAGCCTAGGGAGGACGAAAATTACCTAAATGTTCAACAAATGACACAAAATCACTAATTAGATGCACAAGATTGGTTAAAAATTCTAATTGGATTAGAATAAGCCTAGGGAGGACGAAAATGACCTAAATGTTCAACAAATGACACAAAATCACATATTGGATGCACAAGATTGGTTAAAAACCCTAATTGGATTAGAATAAGCATAGGGAGGACGAAAAATGACCTAAATATTCAACCAATGACAAAAAATCACATATTGGATGCACAAGATTGGTTAAAGACCCTAATTGGATTAGAATAAACCTTGGGAGGACGAAAATGACCTAAATGTTCAACCAATGACACAAAATCACTAATTGGATGCACAAGATTGATTAAAAACCCTAATTGGATTAGAATAAGTCCAAGGATGACAAAAATGACCTAAATGTTCAACCAATGACACAAAATCACTAATTGGATGCACAAGATTGGTTAAAAACCCAAATTGGATTAGAATAAGCCTAGGGAGGACGAAAATGACCTAAATGTTCAACAAATGACACAAAATCACTAAGTTGATGCACAAGATTGGTTAAAAAACCGTAATTGGATTAAAATAAGTCGAAGGATGATGAAAATCACCTAAATGTTCAACCAATGACACAAAATCATATATTGGATGCACAAGATTGGTTAAAAACCCTAATTGGATTAGAATAAGCCTACGGAGGACGAAAATGACATAAACGTTCAACCAATGACACTAAATCACATATTGGATGCACAAGATTGGTTAAAAATTCTAATTGGATTAGAATAAGCCTAGGGAGGACGAAAATGACCTAAATGTTCAACAAATGACACAAAATCACATATTGGATGCACAAGATTGGTTAAAAACCCTAATTGGATTAGAATAAGCCTAGGGAGGACGAAAATGACCTAAATGTTCAACCATGGACACAAAAGGACACAAAATCACATATTGGATGCACAAGATTGGTTAAAAACCCTAATTGGATTAGAATAAGCCTAGGGAGGACGAAAATGACCTAAATGTTCAACAAATGACACAAAATCACATATTGGATGCACAAGATTGGTTAAAAACCCTATTTGGATTAGAATAAGCCTAGGGAGGACGAAAATGACCTAAATGTTCAACCAATGACACAAAATCACATATTGGATGCACAAGATTGGTTAAAAACCCTAATTGGATTATAATAAGCCTAGGGAGGACGAAATTGACCTAAATGTTCAACCAATGACACAAAAGGACACAAAATCACATATTGGATGCACAAGATTGGTTAAAAACCCTAATTGGATTAGAATAAGCCTAGGGAGGACGAAAATGACCTAAATGTTCAACCAATGACACAAAACGACAAAAAATCACATATTGGATGCACAAGATTGGTTAAAAACCCTAATTGGATTAGAATAAGCCTAGGGAGGACGAAAATGACCTAAATGTTCAACCAATGACATAAAAACACATATTGGATGCACAAGATTGGTTAAAAACCCTAATTGGATTAAAATAAGCCTAGGGACGACGAAAATGACTTAAATGTTCAACCAATGACACAAAATCACATATTGGATGCACAAGATTGGTTAAAAACCCTAATTGGATTAGAATAAGCATAGGGAGGACGAAAATGACCTAAATGTTCAACCAATGACACAAAATCACTTATTGGATGCACAAGATTGGTTAAAAACCCTAATTGGATTACAATAAGCCTAGGGAGGACGAAAAATGACCTAAATGTTCAACAAATGACACAAAATCACATATTGGATGCACAAGATTAGTTAAAAACCCTAATTGGATCAGAATAAGCCTAGGGAGGACGAAAATGACCTAAATGTTCAACCAATGACACAAAATCACTAATTTGATGCACAGGATTGGTTAAAAAACCCTAATTAGCTTAGAATAAGTCGAAGGATGACGAAAATGACCTAAATGTTCAACCAATGACACAAAATTACATATTGGATGCACACGATTGGTTAAAAACCCTAATTGGATTAGAATAAGCATAGGGAGGACGAAAATGACCTAAATGTTCAACCAATGACACAAAATCACTTATTGGATGCACAAGATTTGTTAAAAACCCTAATTGGATTAGAATAAGCCTAGGGAGGACGAAAATGACCTAAATGTTCAACCAATGACACAAAATCACATATTGGATGCAAAAGATTAGTTAAAAACCCTAATTGGATTAGAATAAGCCTTGGGAGGACAAAAATGACCTAAATGTTCAACCAATGACACAAAATCACTAATTGGATGCACAATATTGGTTAAAAACCCTAATTGGATTAGAATAAGTCCAAGGATGACAAAAATGACCTAAATGTTCAACCAATGACACAAAATCACTAATTGGATGCACAAGATTGGTTAAAAACCCAAATTGGATTAGAATAAGCCTAGGGAGGACGAAAATGACCTAAATGTTCAAC
>JBBPBQ010000121.1:0-14975 GCA_037974755.1 Cicer yamashitae | reverse complement strand
ATTTTGTGTCATTTTGTGTCATTGGTTGAACATTTAGGTCATTTTCGTCCTCCCTAGGCTTATTCTAATCCAATTACGGTTTTTAACCAATCTTGTGCATCCAATATGTGATTTTGTGTCATTGGTTGAACATTTAGGTTATTTTCGTCCTCCCTAGGCTTATTATAATCCAATTAGGGTTTTTAACCAATCTTGTGCATCCAATATGTGATTTTGTGTCATTGGTTGATCATTTAGGTCATTTTCGTCCTCCCTAGGCTTATTCTAATCCAATAAGGGTTTTTAACCAATCTTGTGCATCCAATATGTGATTTTGTGTCATTCGTTGAACATTTAGGTTATTTTCGTCCTCCCTAGGCTTATTATAATCCAATTAGGGTTTTTAACCAATCTTGTGCATCCAATATGTGATTTTGTGTCATTGGTTGAACATTTAGGTCATTTTCGTCCTCCCTAGGCTTATTCTAATCCAATTAGGGTTTTAACCAATCTTGTGCATCCAATATGTGATTTTGTGTCATTTTGTGTCATTGGTTGAACATTTAGGTCATTTTCGTCCTCCCTAGGCTTATTCTAATCCATTTAGGGTTTTTAACCAATCTTTTGCATCCAATATGTGATTTTGTGTCATTGGTTGAACATTTAGGTCATTTTTGTCCTCCCTAGGCTTATTCTAATCCAATTAGGGTTTTTAACCAATCTTGTGCATCCAATATGTGATTTTGTGTCATTGGTTGAACATTTATGTCATTTTCGTCCTCCCTAGGCTTATTCTAATCCAATTAGGGTTTTAACCAATCTTGTGCATCCAATATGTGATTTTGTGTCATTTTGTGTCATTGGTTGATCATTTAGGTCATTTTCGTCCTCCCTAGGCTTATTCTAATCGAATTAGGGTTTTTAACCAATCTTGTGCATCCAATATGTGATTTTGTGTCATTTTGTGTCATTGGTTGAACATTTAGGTCATTTTTGTCCTCCCTAGGCTTATTCTAATCCAATTAGGGTTTTTAACCAATCTTGTGCATCCAATATGTGATTTTGTGTCATTTTGTGTCATTGGTTGAACATTTAGGTCATTTTCGTCCTCCTTAGGCTTATTCTAATCCAATTAGGGTTTTTAACCAATCTTGTGCATCCTATATGTGATTTTGTGTCATTGGTTGAACATTTAGGTCATTTTCGTCCTCCCTAGGCTTATTCTAATCCAATTAGGGTTTTAACCAATCTTGTGCATCCAATATGTGATTTTGTGTCATTTTGTGTCATTGGTTGATCATTTAGGTCATTTTTGTCCTCCCTAGGCTTATTCTAATCGAATTAGGGTTTTTAACCAATCTTGTGCATCCAATATGTGATTTTGTGTCATTTTGTGTCATTGGTTGAACATTTAGGTCATTTTCGTCCTCCCTAGGCTTATTCTAATCCAATTACGGTTTTTAACCAATCTTGTTCATCCAATATGTGATTTTGTGGCCTTTTGTGTCATTGGTTGAACATTTAGGTCATTTTCGTCCTCCCTAGGCTTATTCTAATCCAATTAGGGTTTTTAACCAATCTTGTGCATACAATATGTCATTTTGTGTCATTGGTTGAACATTTAGGTCATTTTCGTCCTCCCTAGGCTTATTCTAATCCAACTAGGGTTTTTAACCACTCTTGTGCATCCAATATGTGATTTTGTGTCATTGGTTGAACATTTTCGTCCTCCCTCGGCTTATTCTAATCCAATTACGGTTTTTAACCAATCTTGTGCATCCAATATGTGATTTTGTGTCATTTTGTGTCATTGGTTGAACATTTAGGTCATTTTCGTCCTCCCTAGGCTTATTCTTATCCAATTACGGTTTTTAACAAATCTTGTGCATCCAATATGTGATTTTGTGTCATTGGTTGAACATTTAGGTTATTTTCGTCCTCCCTAGGCTTATTATAATCCAATTAGGGTTTTTAACCAATCTTGTGCATCCAATATGTGATTTTGTGTCATTGGTTGATCATTTAGGTCATTTTCGTCCTCCCTAGGCTTATTCTAATCCAATTAGGGTTTTTAACCAATCTTGTGCATCCAATATGTGATTTTGTGTCATTGGTTGAACATTTAGGTCATTTTCGTCCTCCCTAGAGTTATTCTAATCCAATTAGTGTTTTTAACCAATATTGTGCATCCAATATGTGATTTTGTGTCATTGGTTGAACATTTAGGTCATTTTCGTCCTCCCTAGGCTTATTCTAATCCAATTAGGGTTTTTAACCAATCTTGTGCATCCAATATGTGATTTTGTGTCATTGGTTGAACATTTAGGTCATTTTCGTCATCCCTAGGCTTATTCTAATCCAATTAAGGTTTTTAACCAATCTTGTGCATCCAATATGTGATTTTGTGTCATTGGTTGAACATTTAGGTCATTTTCGTATTCCCTAGACTTATTCTAATCCAATTAGGGTTTTTAACAAATCTTGTGCATCCAATATGTGATTTTGTGTCATTGGTTGAACATTTAGGTCATTTTCGTCCTCCCTAGAGTTATTCTAATCCAATTAGTGTTTTTAACCAATCTTGTGCATCCAATATGTGATTTTGTGTCATTGGTTGAACATTTAGGTCATTTTCGTCCTCCCTAGGCTTATTCTAATCCAATTAGGGTTTTTAACCAATCTTGTGCATCCAATATGTGATTTTGTGTCATTCGTTGATCATTTAGGTCATTTTCGTCCTCCCTAGGCTTATTCTAATCCAATTAGGGTTTTTAACCAATCTTGTGCATCCAATATGTGATTTTGTGTCATTTTGTGTCATTGGTTGAACATTTAGGTCATTTTCGTCGTCCCTAGGCATATTCTAATCCAATTACGATTTTTAACCAATCTTGTGCATCCAATATGTGATTTTCTGTCATTGGTTGAATATTTAGGTCATTTTCGTCCTCCCTAGGCTTATTCTAATCGAATTAGGGTTTTTAACCAATCTTGTGCATCCAATATGTGATTTTGTGTCATTTTGTGTCATTGGTTGAACATTTAGGTCATTTTCGTCCTCCCTAGGCTTATTCTAATCCAATTACGGTTTTTAACCAATCTTGTTCATCCAATATGTGATTTTGTGGCCTTTTGTGTCATTGGTTGAACATTTAGGTCATTTTCGTCCTCCCTAGGCTTATTCTAATCCAATTAGGGTTTTTAACCAATCTTGTGCATACAATATGTCATTTTGTGTCATTGGTTGAACATTTAGGTCATTTTCGTCCTCCCTAGGCTTATTCTAATCCAACTAGGGTTTTTAACCACTCTTGTGCATCCAATATGTGATTTTGTGTCATTGGTTGAACATTTTCGTCCTCCCTCGGCTTATTCTAATCCAATTACGGTTTTTAACCAATCTTGTGCATCCAATATGTGATTTTGTGTCATTTTGTATCATTGGTTGAACATTTTGGTCATTTTCGTCCTCCCTAGGCTTTTTCTAATCCAATTAGGGTTTTTAACCAATCTTGTGCATCCAATATGTGATTTTGTGTCATTTTGTGTCATTGGTTGAACATTTAGGTCATTTTCTTCCTCCCTAGGCTTATTCTAATCCAATTAGGGTTTTTAACCAATCTTGTGCATCCAATATGTGATTTTGTGTCATTTTGTGTCATTGGTTGAACATTTAGGTCATTTTCGTCCTCCCTAGGCTTATTCAAATCCAATTAGGGTTTTTAACCAATCTGGTGCATCCAATATGTGATTTTGTGTCATTTTGTGTCATTGGTTGAACATTTAGGTCATTTTTGTCCTCCCTAGGCTTATTCTAATCCAATTAGGGGTTTTATCAAATCTTGTGCATCCAATATGTGATTTTGTGACATTTTTTGTCATTGGTTGAACATTTAGGTCATATTCGTCCTCCCTAGGCTTATTCTAATCCAATTAGGGTTTTTAACCAATCTTGTGCATCCAATATGTGATTTTGTGTCATTTTGTGTCATTGGTTGAACATTTAGGTCATTTTCGTCCTCCCTAGGCTTCTTCTAATCCAATTAGGGTTTTTAACCAATCTTGTGCATCCAATATGTGATTTTGTGTCATTGGTTGAACATTTAGGTCATTTTCGTCCTCCCTAGGCTTATTCTAATCCATTTAGGGTTTTTAACCAATCTTGTGCATCCAATATGTGATTTTGTGTCATTTTAAGTCATTGGTTGAACATTTAGGCCATTTTCGTCCTCCCTAGGCTTCTTCTAATCCAATTAGGGTTTTTAACCAATCTTGTGCAACCAATATGTGATTTTGTGTCATTTTGTGTCATTGGTTGAATATTTAGGTCATTTTCGTCCTCCCTAGGCTTATTCTAATCAAATTAGGATTTTTAACCAATCTTGTGCATCCAATATGTGATTTTGTGTCATTTTGTGTCATTGGTTGAACATTTAGGTCATTTTCGTCCTCCCTAGGCTTATTCTAATCCAATTAGGGTTTTTAACCAATCTTGTGAATCCAATATGTGATTTTTTGTCATTGGTTGAACATTTCGGTCATTTTCGTCCTCCCTAGGCTTATTCTAATCCAATTAGGGTTTTTAACCAATCTTGTGCATCCAATATGTGATTTTGTGTCATTGGTTGAACATTTAGGTCATTTTCGTCCTCCCTAGGCTTATTCTAATCCATTTAGGGTTTTTAACCAATCTTGTGCATCCAATATGTGATTTTGTGTCATTATGTGTCATTGGTTGAACATGTAGGTCATTTTCGCCCTCCCTAGGCTTATTCTAATCCAATTATGGTTTTTAACCCATCTTGTGCATCCAATATGTGATTTTGTGTCCTTTTGTGTCATTGGTTGAACATTTAGGTCATTTTCGTCCTCCCTAGGCTTATTCTAATCCAATTAGGGTTTTTAACCAATCTTGTGCATCCAATATGTGATTTTGTGTCATTTTGTGTCATTGGTTGAACATTTAGGTAATTTTTGTCCTCCCTAGGCTTATTCTAATCCAATTATGGTTTTTAACCAATCTTGTGCATCCAATATGTGATTTTGTGTCATTTTGTGTCATTGGTTGAACATTTAGGTCATTTTTGTCGTCCCTAGGCTTATTCTAATCCAATTAGGGTTTTTAACCAATCTTGTGCATCCAATATGTGATTTTGTGTCATTTTATGTCATTGGTTGAACATTTAGGTCATTTTCGTCCTCCCTAGGCTTATTCTAATTCAATTAGGGTTTTTAACCAATCTTGTGCATCCAATATGTGATTTTGTGTCATTTTGTGTCATTGGTTGAACATTTAGGTCATTTTCGTCCTCCCTAGGCTTATTCTAATCCAATTACGGTTTTTAACCAATCTTGTGCATCCAATATGTGATTTTGTGTCATTTTGTGTCATTGGTAGAACATTTAGGTCATTTTCGTCCTCCCTAGGCTTATTCTAATCCAATTACGGTTTTTAACCAATCTTGTGCATCCAATATGTGATTTTGTGTCATTGATTGAACATTTAGGTCATTTTCGTCCTCCCTACGCTTATTCTAATCCAATTAGTGTTTTAACCAATCTTGTGCATCCAATATGTGATTTTGTGTCATTTTGTGTCATTGGTTGAACATTTAGGTCATTTTCGTCCTCCCTAGGCTTATTCTAATCGAATTAGGGTTTTTAACCAATCTTGTGCATCCAATATGTGATTTTGTGTCATTTTGTGTCATTGGTTGAACATTTAGGTCATTTTCGTCCTCCCTAGGCTTATTCTAATCTAATTAGGGTTTTTAACCAATCTTGTGCATCCAATATGTGATTTTGTGTCATTGGTTGAACATTTAGGTCATTTTCGTCCTCCCTAGGCTTATTCTAATCCATTTAGGGTTTTTAACCAATCTTGTGCATCCAATATGTGATTTTGTGTCATTTTGTGTCATTGGTTGAACATTTAGGTCATTTTCGTCCTCCCTAGGCTTATTCTAATCCAATTACGATTTTTAACCAATTTTGTGCATCCAATATGTGATTTTGTGTCATTGGTTGAATATTTAGGTCATTTTCGTCCTCCTTAGGCTTATTATAATCCAATTAGGGTTTTTAACCAATCTTGTGCATCCAATATGTGATTTTTTGTCATTTTGTGTCATTGGTTGAACATTTAGGTCATTTTCGTCCTCCCTAGGCTTATTCTAATCCAATTAGGGTTTTTAACCAATCTTGTGCATACAATATGTCATTTTGTGTCATTGGTTGAACATTTAGGTCATTTTCGTCCTCCCTAGGCTTATTCTAATCCAATTAGGGTTTTTAACCAATCTTGTGCATCCAATATGTGATTTTGTGTCATTTTGTGTCATTGGTTGAACATTTAGGTCATTTTCGTCCTTCCTAGGCTTATTCTAATCCAATTAGGGTTTTTATCCAATCTTGTGCATACAATATGTGATTTTGTGTCATTTTGTGTCATTGGTTGAACATTTAGGTCATTTTCGTCCTCCCTAGGCTTATTCTAATCCAATTGGGGTTTTTAACCAATCTTGTGCATCCAATATGTGATTTTGTGTCATTGGTTGAACATTTAGGTCATTTTCGTCCTCCTTAGGCTTATTCTAATCCAATTAGGGTTTGTAACCGATCTTGTGCATCCAATATGTGATTTTGTGTCATTTTGTGTCATTGGTTGAACATTTAGGTCATTTTCGTGCTCCCTAGGCTTATTCTAATCCAAATAGGGTTTTTAACCAATCTTGTGCATCTAATATGTGATTTTGTGTCATTTTGTGTCATTGGTTGAACATTTAGGTCATTTTCGTCCTCCCTAGGCTTGTTCTAATTCAAAAAGGGTTTTTAACCAATCTTGTGCATCCAATATGTGATTTTGTGTCATTTTGTGTCATTGGTTGAACATTTAGGTCATTTTCGTCCTTCCTAGGCTTATTCTAATCGAATTAGGGTTTTTAACCAATCTTGTGCATCCAATATGTGATTTTGTGTCATTTTGTGTCATTGGTTGAACATTTAGGTCATTTTCGTCCTCCCTAGGCTTATTCTAATCCAATTAGGGTTTTTAACCAATCTTGTGCATCCAATATGTGATTTGGTGTAATTTTGTGTCATTGGTTGAACATTTAGGTCATTTTCGTCCTCCCTAGGCTTATTCTAATCCAACTAGGGTTTTTAACCAATCTTGTGCATCCAATATGTGATTTTGTGTAATTTTGTGTCATTGGTTGAACATTTAGGTCATTTTCGTCCTCCCTAGGCTTATTCTAATCCAATTAGGATTTTTAACCAATCTTGTGCATCCAATATGTGATTTTGTGTCATTGGTTGAACATTTAGGTCATTTTCGTCCTCCCTAGGCTTATTCTAATCCATTTAGGGTTTTTAACCAATCTTGTGCATCCAATATGTGATTTTGTGTCATTTTGTGTCATTGTTTAAACATTTAGGTCATTTTCGTCCTCCCTAGGCTAATTCTAATCGAATTAGGGTTTTTAACCAATCTTGTGCATCCAATATGTGATTTTGTGTCATTTTGTGTCATTGGTTGAACATTTAGGTCATTTTCGTCCTCCCTAGGCTTATTCTAATCCAATTACGGTTTTTAACCAATCTTGTTCATCCAATATGTGATTTTGTGTCATTTTGTGTCATTGGTTGAACATTTAGGTCATTTTCGTCCTCCCTAGGCTTATTCTAATCCAATTACGGTTTTTATCCAATCTTGTGCATCCAATATGTGATTTTGTGTCATTTTGTGTCATTGGTAGAACATTTAGGTCATTTTCGTCCTCCCTAGGCTTATTCTAATCCAATTACGGTTTTTAACCAATCGTGTGCATCCAATATGTGATTTTGTGTCATTGATTGAACATTTAGGTCATTTTCGTCCTCCCTACGCTTATTCTAATCCAATTAGTGTTTTAACCAATCTTGTGCATCCAATATGTGATTTTGTGTCATTTTGTGTCATTGGTTGAACATTTAGGTCATTTTCGTGCTCCCTAGGCTTATTCTAATCGAATTAGGGTTTTTAACCAATCTTGTGCATCCAATATGTGATTTTGTGTCATTTTGTGTCATTGGTTGAACATTTAGGTCATTTTCGTCCTCCCTAGGCTTATTCTAATCCAATTAGGGTTTTACCCAATCTTGTGCATCCAATATGTGATTTTGTGTCATTTTGTGTCATTGGTTGAACATTTAGGTCATTTTCGTCCTCCCTATGCTTATTCTAATCCAATTACGATTTTTAACTAATGTTGTGCATCCAATATGTGATTTTGTGTCATTTTGTGTCATTTTGTGTCATTGGTTGAACAATTAGGTCATTTTTGTCGTCCCTAGGCTTATTCTAATCCAATTAGGGTTTTTAACCAATCTTGTGCATCCAATATGTGATTTTGTGTCATTGGTTGAACATTTAGGTCATTTTCGTCCTCCCTAGGCTTCTTCTAATACAATTAGGGTTTTTAACCAATCTTGTGCAACCAATATGTGATTTTGTGTCATTTTGTGTCATTGGTTGAACATTTAGGTCATTTTTGTCCTCCCTAGGCTTATTCCAATCCAATTAGGGTTTTTAACCAATCTTGTTTTTTCCAATATGTGATTTTGTTTCATTGGTTGAACATTTAGGTCATTTTCGTCCTCCCTAGGCTTATTATAATCCAATTAGGGTTTTTAACCAATCTTGTGCATCCAATATGTGATTTTGTGTCATTGGTTGAACATTTAGGTCATTTTCGTCTTCCCTAGGCTTATTCTAATCCAATTAGGGTTTTTAACCAATCTTGTGCATCCAATATGTGATTTTGTGTCATTGGTTAAACATTTAAGTTATTTTCGTCCTCCCTAGGTTTATTCTAATCCAATTAGGGTTTTTAACCAATCTTGTGCATCCAATATGTGATTTTGTGTCATTGGTTGAACATTTAGGTCATTTTCGTCCTCCCTAGGCTTATTCTAATCCAATTAGGGTTTTTAACCAATCTTGTGCATCCAATATGTGATTTTGTGTCATTTTGTGTCATTGGTTGAACATTTAGGTCATTTTCGTCCTCCCTAGGCTTATTTTAATCCAATTAGGGTTTTTAACCAATCTTGTGCATCCAATATGTGATTTTGTATCATTTTGTGTCATTGGTTGAACATTTAGGTCATTTTCGTCCTCCCTAGGCTTATTCTAATCCAATTAGGGTTTTTAACCAATCTTGTGCATCCAATATGTGATTTTGTGTAATTTTGTGTCATTGGTTGAACATTTAGGTCATTTTCGTCCTCCATAGGCTTATTCTAATCCAATTAGGGTTTTTAACCAATCTTGTGCATCCAATATGTGATTTTGTGTCATTGGTTGAACATTTAGGTCATTTTCGTCCTCCCTAGGCTTATTCTAATCCAATTAGGGTTTTTAACCAATCTTGTGCATCCAATATGTGATTTTGTGTCATTTTGTGTCATTGGTTGAACATTTAGGTCATTTTCGTCCTCACTAGGCTTATCCTAATCCAATTAGGGTTTTTAACCAATCTTGTGCATACAATATGTCATTTTGTGTCATTGGTTGAACATTTAGGTCATTTTCGTCCTCCCTAGGCATATTCTAATCCATTTAGGGTTTTTAACCAATCTTGTGCATCCAATATGTGATTTTGTGTCATTTTGTGTCATTGGTTGAATATTTAGGTCATTTTCGTCCTCCCTAGGCTTATTCTAATCCAATTAGGGTTTTTAACCAATCTTGTGCATCCAATATGTGATTTTGTGTCATTTTGTGTCATTGGTTGAACATTTAGGTCATTTTCGTCGTCCCTAGGCTTATTCTTATCCAATTACGGTTTTTAACCAATCTTGTGCATCCAATATGTGATTTTGTGTCATTGGTTGAACATTTAGGTCATTTTCGTACTCCCTATGCTTATTCTAATCCAATTAGGGTTTTTAACCAATCTTGGGCATCCAATATTTGATTTTGTGTCATTGGTTGAGCATTTAGGTCATTTTCGTCCTCCCTAAGTTTATTCTAATCCAATTAGGGTTTTTAACCAATCTTGTGCATCCAATATGCGATTTTGTGTCATTGGTTGAACATTTAGGTCATTTTCGTCCTCCCTAGGCTTAATATAATCCAATTAGGGTTTTTAGCCAATCTTGTGCATCCAATATCTGATTTTGTATCATTGGTTGAACATTTAGGTCATTTTCGTCCTCCCTAGGCTTATTCTAATCCAATTAGGGTTTTAACCAATCTTGTGCATCCAATATGTGATTTTGTGTCATTTTGTGTCATTGGTTGAACATTTAGGTCATTTTCGTCCTCCCTAGGCTTATTCTAATCGAATTAGGGTTTTTAACCAATCTTGTGCATACAATATGTCATTTTGTGTCATTGGTTGAACATTTAGGTCATTTTCGTCCTCCCTAGGCTTATTCTAATCCAATTAGGGTTTTTAACCAATCTTGTGCATCCAATATGTGATTTTGTGTCATTTTGTGTCATTGGTTGAACATTTAGGTTATTTTCGTCCTCCCTAGGCTTATTCTAATCCAATTAGGGTTTTTAACCAATCTTGTGCATCCAATATGTGATTTTGTGTCATTTTGTGTCATTGGTTGAACATTTACGTTTTTTTCGTCCTCCCTAGGCTTATTCTAATCCAATTAGGGTTTTTAACCAATCTTGTGCATCCAATATGTGATTTTGTGTCATTGGTTGAACATTTAGGTCATTTTCGTCCTCCCTAGAGTTATTCTAATCCAATTAGTGTTTTTAGCCAATCTTGTGCTTCCAATATGTGATTTTGTGTCATTGGTTGAACATTTAGGTCATTTTCGCCCTCCCTAGGCTTATTCTAATCCAATTAAGGTTTTTAACCAATCTTGTGCATCCAATATGTGATTTTGTGTCATTTTGTGTCATTGGTTGAACATTTAGGTTTTTTTCGTCCTCCCTAGGCTTATTCTAATCCAATTAGGGTTTTTAACCAATCTTGTGCATCCAATATGTGATTTTGTGTCATTGGTTGAACATTTAGGTCATTTTCGTCCTCCCTAGGCTTATTCTAATCCAATTAGGGTTTTTAACCAATCTTGTGCATCCAATATGTGATTTTGTGTCATTTTGTGTCATTGGTTGAACATTTAGGTCATTTTCGTCCTCCCTAGACTTATTCTAATCCAATTATGGTTTTTAACCAATCATGTGCATCCAATATGTGATTTTGTGTCATTTTGTGTTATTGGTTGATCATTTAGGTCATTTTCGTCCTCCCTAGGCTTATTCTAATCCAATTAGGGTTTTTAACCAATCTTGTGCATCCAATATGTGATTTTGTGTCATTGGTTGAACTTTTAGGTCAATTTCGTCCTCCCTAGGCTTATTCTAATCCAATTAGGGTTTTTAACCAATCTTGTGCATCCAATATGTGATTTTGTGTCATTGGTTGAACATTTAGGTCATTTTCGTCCTCCCTAGGCTTATTCTAATCCAATTAGGGTTTTTAACCAATCTTGTGCATCCAATATGTGATTTTGTGTACTTTTGTGTCATTGGTTGAACATTTAGGTCATTTTCGTCCTCCCTAGGCTTATTCTAATCCAATTAGGGTTTTTAACCAATCTTGTGCATCCAATATGTGATTTTGTGTCATTTTGTGTCATTGGTTGAACATTTAGGTGATTTTCGTCGTCCCTAGGCTTATTCTAATCCAATTAGGGTTTTTAACCAATCTTGTGCATCCAATATGTGATTTTGTGTCATTGGTTGAACATTTAGGTCATTTTCGTCCTCCCTAGGCTTATTCTTTTCCAATTAGGGTTTTTAACCAATCTTGTGCATCCAATATGTGATTTTGTGTCATTGGTTGAACATTTAGGTCATTTTCGTCCTCCCTAGGCTTATTCTAATCCAATTAGGGTTTTTAACCAATCTTTTGCATCCAATATGTGATTTTGTGTCATTTTGTGTCATTGGTTGAACATTTAGGTCATTATCGTCTTCCCTAGGCTTATTCTAATCCAGTTAGGGTTTTTAACCAATCTTGTGCATCCAATATGTGATTTTGTGTCGTTTTGTGTCATTGGTTGAACATTTAGGTCATTTTCGTCCTCCTTAGGCTTATTCTAATCCAATTAAGGTTTTTAACCAATCTTGTGCATCCAATGTGTGATTTTGTGTCATTTTGTGTCATTGGTTAAACATTTAGGTCATTTTCGTCCTCCCTATGCTCTTTTAAATCCAATTAAGGTTTTTAACCAATCTTGTGCATCCAATATGTGATTTTGTGTCATTGGTTGAACATTTAGGTCATTTTCGTCCTCCCTAGGCTTATTCTAATCCAATTAGGGTTTTTAACCAATCTTGTGCATCCAATATGTGATTTTGTGTCATTTTGTGTCATTGGTTGAACATTTAGGTCATTTTCGTCCTCGCTAGCTTATTCTAATCCAATTAAGGTTTTTAAAAAATCTTGTGCATCCAATGTGTGATTTTGTGTCATTTTTTGTCATTGGTTGAACATTTAGGTCATTTTCGTCCTCCCTAGGCTTATTCTAATCCAATTAGGGTTTTTAACCAATCTTGTGCATCCAATATGTGATTTTGTGTCATTTTGTGTCATTGGTTGAACATTTAATTCATTTTCATCCTCCCTAGGATTATTCTAATCCAATTAGGGTTTTTAACCAATCTTGTGCATATTATATGTGAATTTGTGTCATTTTGTGTCATTGGTTGAACATTTAGGTCATTTTCGTCCTCCCTAGGCTTATTCTAATCCAATTAGGGTTTTTAACCAATCTTGTGCATCCAACATGTGATTTTGTGTCATTGGTTGAACATTTAGGTAATTTTCGTCCTCCCTAGGCTTATTCTAATCCAATTAGGGTTTTTAACCAATCTTGTGCATTCAATATGTAATTTTGTGTCATTTTGTGTCAATGGTTCAACATTTAGGTCATTTTCGTCCTCCCTAGGCTTATTCTAATCCAATTAGGGTTTTTAACCAATCTTGTGCATCCAATATGTGATTTTGTGTCATTGGTTGAACATTTAGGTCATTTTCGTCCTCCCTAGGCTTATTCTAATCCAATTAGGGTTTTTAACCAATCTTGTGCATCCAATATGTGATTTTGTGTCATTTTGTGTCATTGGTTGAACATTTAGGTCATTTTCGTCCTCCCTAGGCTTATTCTAATCCAATTAGGGTTTTTAACCTATCTTGTGCATCCAATATGTGATTTTGTGTCATTTTGTGTCATTGCTTGAACATTTAGGTCATTTTCGTCCTCCCTAGGCTTATTCTAATCCAATTAGGGTTTTTAACCAATCTTGTGCATCCAATATGTGATTTTGTGTCATTGGTTGAACATTTAGGTCATTTTTGTCCTCCCTAGTCTTATTCTAATCCAATTAAGGTTTTTAACCAATCTTGTGCATCCAATATGTGATTTTGTGTCATTGGTTGAACATTTAGGTCATTTTAGTCCTCCCTAGGCTTATTCTAATCCAATTAGGGTTTTTAACCAAACTTGTGAATCCAATATGTGATTTTGTGTCATTGGTTGAACATTTAGGTCATTTTCGTCCTCCCTAGGCTTATTCTAATCCAATTAGGGTTTTTAACCAATCTTGTGCATCCAATATGTGATTTTGTGTCATTTTGTGTCATTGGTTGAACATTTAGGTTATTTTCGTCCTCCCTAGGCTTATTCTAATCCAATTAGGGGTTTTAACCAATGTTGTGCATCCAATATGTGATTTTGTGTCATTGGTTGAACATTTAGGTCATTTTCGTCCTCCCTAGGCTTATTCTAATCCAATTAGGGTTTTTAACCAATCTTGTGCATCCAATATGTGATTTGGTGTCATTTTGTGTCATTGGTTGAACATTTAGGTCATTTTCGTCGTCCCTAGGCTTATTCTAATCCAATTAGGGTTTTTAACCAATCTTGTGCATCCTATATGTGATTTTGTGTCATTGGTTGAACATTTAGGTCATTTTCGTCCTCCCTAGGCTTATTCTAATCCAATTAGGGTTTTAACCAATCTTGTGCATCCAATATGTGATTTTGTGTCATTGGTTGAACATTTAGGTCATTTTCGTCCTCCCTAGGCTTATTCTTTTCCAATTAGGGTTTTTAACCAATCTTGTGCATCCAATATGTGATTTTGTGTCGTTTTGTGTCATTGATTGAACATTTAGGTCATTTTCGTCCTCCCTAGGCTTATTCTAATCCAATTAGGGTTTTTAACCAATCTTGTGCATCCAATATGTGATTTTGTGTCATTTTGTGTCATTGGTTGAACGTTTAGGTCATTTTCGTCGTCCTTAGGCTTATTCTACTCCAATTAGGGTTTTTAACCATTCTTGTGCATCCAATATGTAATTTTGTGTCATTGGTTGAACATTTAGGTCATTTTCGTCCTCCCTAGGGTTATTCTAATCAAATTAGGGTTTTTAACAAATCTTGTGCATCCAATATGTCATTTTGTGTCATTTTATGTCATTGGTTGAACATTTAGGTCATTTTCGTCCTCCCTAGGCTTATTCTAATCCAATTAGGGTTTTTAACCAATCTTGTGCATCCAATATGTGATTTTGTGTCATTGGTTGAACATTTAGGTCATTTTTGTCGTCCCTAGGCTTATTTTAATCCAATTAGGGTTTTTAACAAATCTTGTGCATCCTATATGTGATTTTGTGTCATTGGTTGAACATTTAGGTCATTTTCGTCCTCCCTAGGCTTATTCTAATCCAATTAGGGTTTTAACCAATCTTGTGCATCCAATATGTGATTTTCTGTCATTTTGTGTCATTGGTTGAACATTTAGGTCATTTTTGTCCTCCCTAGGCTTATTCTAATCCAATTAGGGTTTTTAACCAATCTTGTGCATCCAATATTTGATTTTGTGTCATTTTGTGTCATTGGTTGAACATTTTGGTCATTTTCGTCCTCCCCAGGCTTATTCTAATCCAATTAGGGTTTTTAACCAATCTTGTGCATCC